>BOPN01007255.1:32500-50000 GCA_017312705.2 Penaeus japonicus | reverse complement strand
GCATATATATATATATATATATATATATACATATATATATATATATATATATATATATATATATATATATATATATATATATATATATATATATACATATATATATATATATATATATATATATATATATATACATATATATATATATATATATATATATGTATATATATATATATATATATATATATATATATATATATATATATATGGTGGGAGCATAAGTTGTCACGGGTTTTGACGAGGTCTTTTCTTGCGAATTTTCTATCGTCATTTGACTTTCCTTTCCTTCACCTACTTCACCTCCTCCTCCTCCTCCTCCTCCTCCCCCTCCCTCCCCCTCCTCCTTCATCTTCTTTCCTCACCCTCGTCCTCCTTCATCCTCCCAGCCTCCTCCTCTCTCCTCCCTTCTTCTTCATTTCTTTCCTCCTCCTCCTCCTCCTCCTCCTCCTTCATCTTCTTTCCTCCTCCTCTTCCTCCTCCTCCACTCCTCCTTCATCTTACTTTCCTCCTCCTCTTCCTCCTCCTCCTTCATCTTCTTTCCTCCTCCTCCTCCTTCATCTTCTTTCCTCCTCCTCCTTCATCTTCTTTCCTCCTCCTCCTCCTCCTCCTCCTTCTTCTTCTTTCCTCCTCCTCTTCCTCCTCCTCCTCCTTCTTCTTCTTTCCTCCTCCTCCTCCTCCTCCTCCTTCATCTTCTTTCCTCCTCCTCTTCCTCCTCCTCCTCCTTCATCTTCTTTCCTCCTCCTCCTCCTCCTCCTCCTCATTCATCTTCTTTCCTCCTCCTCCTCCTCCTCCTCCTCCTCCTCATTCATCTTCTTTCCTCCTCCTCCTCCTCCTCCTCCTCCTCCTCCTTCATCTTCTTTCCTCATCCTCTTCCTCCTCCTCCTTCATCTTCTTTCCTCCTCCTCTTCCTCCTCCTCTTCCTCCTCATCCTCCTTCATCTTCTTTCCTCATCCTCTTCCTCCTCCTCCTTCATCTTCTTTCCTCCTCCTCTTCCTCCTCATCCTCCTTCATCTTCTTTCCTCATCCTCTTCCTCCTCCTCCTTCATCTTCTTTCCTCCTCCTCTTCCTCCTCCTCTTCCTCCTCCTCCTCCTTCATCTTCTCTCCTCCTCCTCCTCCTCCTCTCCCTCATCTCCTCCGGCCCCTAATCGGATCCCGCCTCCTCATACGTGAATCTTTTTCAACACGGCGATTGGTTGCAATTACTCGTACTTCGTGAGAGCGTGTTATAACCAGGCAATAAGCAATCATGCCCCCCCCCCCCCCGGTTCTCACCCTCCATAGCAACCTGTATTGATAAATCGTGAGGCGATGATTGCACGGAGCATTTGCCTTCTCACGCTTGCTATGACTGACTGGCTTGGCTTGGCTTAGGCGGGATGGCGGCGAGAGGCTTTATCGGCGCGGGATGGACGGATGCTTGCTTGCTTGCTTGCTTGCTTGGTTCGGAGAAGTCGTTTTATTCACGCTGATGACCTTGGCGACGACCACGACGACGACCACGGCTGATTAACCCGAAGTCGTGTCGCGTTTGGTGAGGCAGGAAAGTGTGTGGGCGGTTTTCTCCGAAGCGGGAGGAGGGCGGGTGACCATGCGAGGCTGTGACTGTGGTGGTTGGTTGTACGTGTTGGCTGATTGTTTACTTGTTCATCTGGTGGATTTGTTTATTGATTTAATCTGTTTATTTATCTGTCTGTCTATTTGTCTATCGATCTATCTCTTTGTTTATTCATTTAATCTGTTTATTTATCTGTCTGTCTATTTGTCTATCGATCTATCTCTTTGTTTATTAAATGTGGTATAACATGATTTATTAGGAGATACGTCATAGTAGGATAATTAGGAATACATTTGAAATAGAAGAAAAAACAAAGTAATCTGAGCTTCTTCGAGTGCTATTTTGCATCATGGCTTTTCTTCATAACCTGCACCGCGGCGACAAGCTCTGGAAGAAACAGGGGGTGGAGGGGGGGGGCGACAGCGAGCTAAGACTACGGGACGCGAAGTATGCCGCAACAGGGAGAGTCGTCGCCGGTTGTTCCCTTGCGCGACTCTTCTTTTTTTTCGAAAGTTCAAGTGCAGCGAATAATGTTGCGATGATAGGATCGAGGGCGTCACTGACACGTGTCGCACAATCAGGGCGGAAACATCATCATGGAAAAGGTTTAGAGAAGCGTTCGGAAAAGGTCATGTGGAAGAGGTATATGAGAGGGAGAGGGAGAAGAGGGAGAGGGGGAATTAGAGGGGGGGGGGGTAAGGAGTGAGAAGGAGAGGGAGAGAAAGAGTAGGGGGCGGGGGAGGAAGAAGGAAGAAGGAAGGAGAGAAAGAGTGTGTGTATATGTGTGTGAGAGAAGGAGAGAGAGAGAGAGAAAAGAAAGGGAAAGAAAAAGAGAAAAAAGAAAGAGAGATAGAAAGAAAAGTGAGCAAGTGAAAGAGTGAGCGAGCGAGTATGAGAACGACGCCCAAGGTGCTAAGAGGGAACTTACATGTAGACGCAACTCTAAGGGTTCAAGTTTCAAGACGTAAACACGACAAAACAGCAACAGCCTTAAGGCTAATTCGGGGCTTAACTTATCTCCTTTACTCTCTTTTTTCTTTCCTTTTTGTAATAGCTACTCGTCGTTACATGCAATTTGCACAGTCAGGATATTTTCCCTTCGTAAATTTTATGATTAGCCAATAAAGAAAAAGTAAAAGAGTCAAGAAACAGAGCCCCTGGCACTCGTTCCATTTTCGTTTCTCTCCATAATTATCGTTTTTCTTTCCTTCTTTTTTTTTTTTTGTTCCTGAAAAAAAAGGTCGACCATTTCGTCGTTCCAGTACAAAAAGCGACGACCATTTCAGACTGATTATGTGAACGGGTTTCGAGTGAAAGAGTTGCTTGCCACACGCAGTCTTGCGCTTGGTGATCGTCAGCTGTTTACACAATTTTGTTTGCTTGGTTTTCAAGTGTCGGGAATAGAATGAGTGCTTTCCTTTCACGAGGAATCATATATGCAAGCTGGATATCACTCATTCTTGATTATCTGATTATAGTGTAAATGATCATAAATGGATTCAATTGATATTAAATTCATTGTTTTTTTCAGTTGATATTGAATTCATTGTTGTTGTTTTTTCAGTTGATATTAAATTCATTGTTTTTTTCTTTCAATTGATATTAAATTCATTGTTTTTTCTTTCAATTGATATTAAATTCATTGTTTTTTCTTTCAATTGATATTAAATTCATTGTTTTTTCTTTCAATTGATATTAAATTCATTGTTTTTTTCTTTCAATTGATATTAAATTCATTGTTTTTTCTTTCAATTGATATTAAATTCATTGTTTTTCCTTTCAATTGATATTAAATTCATTGTTTTTTCTTTCAATTGATATTAAATTCATTGTTTTTTCTTTCAATTGATATTAAATTCATTGTTTTTTTCTCTTCCCGCAGGTTATCTACAATGTACATTTAGAACCCGAGCACGTGGTTAAGAAGAGGAGTGTGGATCAGCCGCTTAGAATTTCACTTTACTATGATGATTCGGTCTATGGGTGAGTGTTCATGTTTTTGTTGTTTTATGGTGTGTTTGTCCTTATTGATCTTCATGTCTTTTCTGTTTTTGTTTTTGTTTTCTGATTTTATGTAGTAATGGCATTTTTTGTGATTTTAAAGAGTTGTGTAGATGTACACCCATTATTTAGCTAGTAATAATGATGATTGGTGCTATGATAATGAATGTAATCATCATCATAATCATTTTCATCATCATCATCACCAACCGTCAATCATCCGGAATAACACAATTACGACAGAAGCGTAACATCAAGCAAATGCAATCACGCTTATGCAAGACACCCCCCCCCCCCCCGCCCCCTCAAAGCAGCATCAACAGTGAAAAGTGAAGCCCCAAGGCACCCACCCAATCTCGGGCCAGAAGGCACCACCACGAGTACAACAGGAGCGCCACAGTTTCCCATGTTCTAGTGGGCGCTGTGCCAACCGGACACAACAGCCCTGTCCCCTGTCGACCCCTCTTCTCCCTTCCCCCTTCTCCCTTCCTTCTCCTTCTCTTCTCTTCCCCCTTTCGCCTTTCGCCTCCTCCCCTTTGCCCCCTCGCCTCGCCCCCCTTCTTTTTTGCTTCTCCTGCTTGATCAACCTTCCCCCCCTCTCCTCCACCCATCCCCCTACCTTCCCATTGATCAACTCCCGCTCTTGCAGACACCCCCCACCCCCACCACCACCCCCATTCCTCTATTCTCTTCATCCTTCCACTGATTAATCCCTTGCTTGCGGTCCCCCCTACCTCCCCCCATCCTCCTCCTCCTCCTTCTCCTCTTGCTAACTACTTCCCGTCTTGTACCCCCTTCCCCCCTCCCCTCCCCCCGCAGCTAGCAATCAGCTTCCTCGTCTGTGACTCACCCCCCCCCCCTTTTTTTTTTTTTTTTCCTTCTGCTGACCAGCTCCCACACTTGTATCCCCACCCCTCTTCCCCCTACTGACCAACCCCCCCCACTTATAACCCTCCCCCCCTCTTTCCTCTCCCCCTTTTATTTGATCAGCTCCCTCACTTGTACCCTCCCCCCTCCTCTCCTTCCCGTCTGCTTACCGACTCCTCACTAAGAACCCCTCAACCCCCTACTGATCAACTCGTTTCTATCCTCCTCCCCTCCTTCTCCTCCTCCTCCTCCTCCTCCTCCTCCTCCTCCTTCTCCTCCCCCCCCTCCCAGATGGAAGCACTCTCTCTCTCTCTCCCACATTAACACCTGCCACTTCCATTTTCATTATGCATATATATTTTGTTTTTTAATTCAACGTAATCACATAGATAGTTGTTTATTTCTTTGTTTTGTTTGTGCTACATGTTGGATAAACAACTGATCAATCCCTTGCTTGTGGTCACCTCCCCCCCCACCCCATCCCCCGATTCAGGCGAAGAATGATCCAGTGAGAAGTGTATTGCACGTTTGGGGAGCCATATTGCATGATAAGAGCTGGTGCATGGTGCAACGACAGAGTTTATTCATTGTCTCCCCGGCTTTGGCAAGGCATTCGCAGTCGGCTCCTGTGAGATAGTTTTCCGGTCAGTCAGAATCCACACATAGGCCTACTTATCTTTTATTTTGCTGCTTTTTGTATTGCTGTAACAATGATGATATCGAGTGGTGACTGTTATATCATCACTATCATCATCTCCCACACCACCATCACCATCTTCATCTTCTTCATCATTATCATCATCGTCATTATCATCATCATCATCATCATCATCATCATCATCTATTTTCATTGTCATTAGCATCGACGCCATCACGATATTACCATTATTATATTTATTTATTATCATTACCATTATTGTTATTGATATTATTATTATCATTATTATGATAATCATTATTATATCTATACTAATCACCTATATTCTTCCCCTTTGACAGGTTGTCAACAGAAAAATACGAGCTAATCCACGTAAGTACAAATTCATACTTTTTCTTTTTCTCTTTTATATCAAACGAAATACCATATATAGATAGATAGATGTGTATGTATATATATTATATATAAATATAGATAGAGATAGATATCAAGTTCCTCATTGGTTGAAGTTGAAGTTGAAGTTATATTTGAGTTAAATTGACCGGAGAACTGACTGTTAGCAAGACAACGGTACGACCAGTTCTTGGGACCGTTGACAGGTCGTTGGTCACGCTGACAGTTATAATCGTCTTGAAATATGTTGCGTGATCAAAAAAAAATTAGAAGTAGTAGTAGTTATAGTGTGTCTGTATTGTATGATATTACTGTTGTTGTTGTCGTTATTATTATTATTATTATTGTTATGATGATGATTATTATTGTAATGATAAAATAATAGTTATTAGCATCATTGTTGTTGTTATTATTGGCATTATTGTTATTATCGGCATTATTGTTATTATCATTATTATTATTATTATTATTATTGCTACCAATACTAATACTACTGTTTCATTATTATTATTTGTGTTCGTTATTATTATTATTGATTCTATTATCGTTGATATAGTAATATATAATATAATAAACAATATTGGTCAGAAATATTACGTATTATTTACTTCATGATTCAGTTATCGTTATCCCGATTACAGTATACCGTAAGCGGACGTAGACGATAACGCAATAAGAATCATCCAGTTACGAGAATCACATGATGACAGATTCTTGTAAACGGTGCTTTAGATTATCGAAAAGTCAGCATGATATTTCATATAGAGAGATTTATCTTTGTATATATATGATGAATTTGTCTCGCCTGAGAACCGCCCGTGCACTTTACGATAGCTTATAATTAGAGATATCTCAGACGTTTTTTTTTTTTTTCTTATAGTTATTGCACTGTACCAAATAACGTTACATTACATTACGGAAACCGACGCTACGCAATGTCAAAACAAAAGATAACTGTACAAAACATGATGGACAGCTAAAAAAAAATAATGATAAAAAAAGAAAAAATAATAATGATAATAACAATAAGCAATAAATAAAATTACATTTCTGCAAAATACTTCGTTGCAAACTAAACTCCAGCCTCATTCTGTATAGCAATCCCTTTGTGTTGCAGGAAACAGTAATGCCCTCAGCTGTATCATACTGGCAGCAGGCTCTAATGGTTCGGCGGACGGAGAGTGTTATTAGGCTGAACAGGTACGGTATATTTTCTTCATTCTTTCTTTTTTTTTTTTTTTACTTTTTCTTGTGTTTTGTTTATATGTTTTTTTATATTTATATATTTTTTTTTTTCTTTTTCTTCTTCTTCGTCTTCTTCTTCTGGTCCTCGTCCTCGTCTCCTTTTCCTTCTTCTTTCTTCTCCTTCTCCTCGACTCCCTTTTCCTTTTTCTTTCTTCTCCTCCTCCACCTTTTCCTTCTTCTTATCATTCTCCTCTTCCTCCTCCTCCACCCTTTCCTTATTATTTTTATTCTCCTCCTCCTCCTCCTCCTGCTTCTTTTTTATCTTCCTTTTTTTGTCTTCTCCTTCTCCATCTTCTATTGGATCATCTTCTACGTATAGTGCACAGACTTACCAGTTTTAACGACTGAATACCTTACAATATTTCCATACATAATAGAACCACTAACTTTTATTATTATCACCATCATCATTATAATTATAATTATAATTACTACTATTACGATTATTACTATTATTACTATTATTACTTCAGTCATTCATACTAACCCAGCTTTTACACTCGCCTTCTACCCACTAATTTCAAACCGCTAAATAACCTGAATATTGCAGGAGATGCGAGAAGAATCAGGTCTTTCTGATCAAAGGGGAACCACACCCCTTTTGCAAGAATAAGTGCGAGCAAGTGACGATGTGCGGTGAAGTACAGGTTCCAGAAGAGCACCTTCATGTAAGTACAGATGGTTGGGTAGTTTGGCTTGTTTGGGTGTGTCGTTAGTATTTTTGATTAGGATTGTTTTTGTTGGGGGTTTGATCTTTGTGACTTTGTTAGGTGTTTTTGTTTGTTTATTTGTTATTAATTTTTTTTTATTTCTTGTTATTCTTCGGTTTATTATTGTTATTATCAGTATTTTTTTATTATTATCACCGTTATTTTATGGAAGAACTACCGATTTAGTAAACACATTGAATGCCATGAACTTAATATTTCACCTTTATTCCCAATATTTGTATACATTTTGTTTTATTTCTTTACCCCCACATTTTTTTCTTTTGATTTTATCTAATCTAGTTTATATTCAACCAACATGACATCACATTCTTATTAGTATCATTTACCCATCTGCATCATATTCTCCATTCTTCTCACTTTCCCGATCACCACCTCTTTGTTCCTATATTCTCTTCTTCCCCCCACTCATCCCCCCCCCCTTTCACCAACAGGCATGTCGGGTGTGCAATACCTTCGGCCAAAACTGCCACGAGGTAACGAAGGAGGTCGGAGAGGGCATTCCGGGAGCCGACTTCGTGTTCTACATCTCCGCCCTGGACACGGAGCGGTGCAAGAGAGGGTACACCGTGGCTTATGCCGCTCACTGCCAACAGGAGGCGGCGCTGGATAGGTGAGTGAGGCAGAGCGGGGGGGATTCGTGGGCGTGGTGTGTGGGAGAGAGTGAATGGGGGTGGGGGTGTAGGGGTAGGGGTGGGTAGGGGTGTGTGGGGGTGTGGGGGTCGGGGTGTGTGGGGGTGTGGGGTGGGTAGGGGTAGGGGTGTGGGTGTGGGTGTGGGTGTGTGTTTTGGATTTTGGATTTTGGTTGGGGTGTAAGCTGTAGGGAACTGCATGGACTGAAATCTTATTCACATGTTTTCACTTTTGAATTCCGTAGGTTAGAAGCAAAGTTAATCCAATTAAGATAATAAAGTCAGATAGATTGTTGTATGCATTACTATTATCAAACGTAGTAGTAGTAAGGCTATTGATATTATCACTATTATTATTACGTTGACAACCTTATTTAACCTTATTTATCAAACTAATTTTCACATTTCTCTCTCTCTGCCGTAGACCAATTGCCGGCCACGCCAACCTGTGCCCAGGCTCCATCAGTACAAAAGTCCAAGAACTCGAGACTCTCATCTCCACCGTCAAACACGAGATCCTCCATGCCTTGGGATTTTCCATTTCGCTCTACGCGTTCTATCGAGACGACGATGGGAATCCGCTCACCAACCGGACGGAAAATGGAAAACCTATGTTGAACGAAGTGTAGGTTCTGAGATTTTTATTCGTGGGGTGTTTTTTTTTTTCTTTTCTTTTCTTTTCTTTTCTTTTCTTTCTCGCTCTCACTTTTTCTTTCTTTTTTTTTTCTTTTGGATGAGTGGTTTTTTTTTTCATGAAGGGGTTTCATTTCTGTATGTATATTTCTATGTATATATATATATATATAATGAATGGTATATTTAAATAGGTGTGCTCACCGAAATAGATATGAAAATGTATCAAACCAAAATTTCAGTATACATACAGTTAATCAAGTAATTACAGTTATCCCCACAGCCTCAATAAATACAGTAATCCATAGACTAAAACCCAATATCAGATGTTTTCAATATGCCATTTTGTTACAGCCTTCAAGCCAGACAGTGGAGTGACCGCGTGATTAAACGTATACAAAGACCCAAGTGGCAAGTGCGCGGTGGTGTCACTTTGAAAGAAGTTAATATGGTTGTAACGCCGAGAGTGAGAGAAGAGGTGAGGATTCTTCTTTGACAGCTTATGATAGATGGATATTTTTGTGATATTATATGATTTATGTCTCAGGGTGATTGGTGTTATTTGGCGTCGTCACATGGAAGGAGGGAATGAGCTAAATCCTTATCCATTTTGTCGACGAAAAACGGAAATGAATATTAGTAATATATTTTGTGAATAGATATGTATTCGTATTCATATAATGTTTCTATCAAGAGTATCTTTCTTTTCCCAGGTACGAAACCACTTCAATTGTCCAGATTTAGAGGGAGCGGAACTTGAAGACCAGGGACACGAAGGAACGGCTCTCACTCATTGGGAAAAAAGAGTGTTTGAAGTAAGTTTTGTATTTATAGGCGGTACATAGGTTCATTGATGGATATTTGCTATTGTTATTAATTTTGTATGATGACCCCATGAAGTTTCTTAAACGAGGCCCTTTACATATCTTTATAACTCGTTATTATTAGAATCTGAAGTTTTTGTGGATGTTTTATGTGGGCATCATTTTTTTAAAAGTATGACTTGATATTTGCACTAAGAATGCTTATATAGTAAAAGTCATAATTCATATGAATGGATTCTTTGAAACCCGCTATTATAGGCTATTTTAATTGAGGTTATGTCAGTAGTCAGGGCAGCTTAAATTTGAGTGAGGCCTTTAAGAGAATTGTGGATTATCTTCTAACAATGTTGTCTTGTCCTTCAGGAAGCTTCTCGTGTGTAGAGAGTCTTCTTTTCTGCCAATGCAGATCATGTTTTTGTCACACTGTTTGTTTCACTCGAGAATGAATTGTCATTTTTTTGAAAGCTAGAATCTAAGGTAGATATACAATAAGTAATCTTAACCGTATATTTACAATAACATTTTATTTCAAGAAAGACAAAAGGAAAGCAAAGGAATGACAGCTATGAACTTCGTACCAAAAGATGTACTCAAATATCTCCCTCTCCCTCCACAGAATGAAGCAATGACGGGCACACACACTCAGAATCCAGTCTATTCGAGAATCACCCTTGCCCTGATGGAGGACACGGGGTGGTATCGCGCAAACTACCATCTCGCTCAGCCTCTTAAGTGGGGGCGACACCTCGGTTGCACTTTTGCGATGAGCAGCTGTAAAGAGTATATGGAAGAACAGACGAAGAAGTAGGTTGAATTTTTTTTTTCACTTTTAAGAAGATGGCGTTTTCTGTGCCTGTGTGTATACGATAGTGAGAGTGAAGTTTGATGGTAATTCAGAGGCTTAATTTTACGATTTAGTAAATGAGGTGCATTTTAATGGTGTTCTGATGATGGTATTAACATACTTGAATCATATTTTATGTTGACAAGTTTACAAATGAAATGTTTCTTCTCAAACAGGGGGAAAAGTATACATCCTTTTTGCAACAAAGTCAAAAGAGATCCACTGGAAACAGACTGCACAGAAGACAGAAGCTCAGTTGCTTTATGCAATTTGATAGAACATAAAAATCAGTTACCACCACATTACCAGGTTAGTAATAGTTGAGTAGTTGAATGAAATATTGTAAGCTTTGTTAACATTATCTTCTTAATTATTATTATTTCTAATTATTTGGTCTGAAAAATTTTCTTCATTATCAATTTGAATGTCTGTGTATATCCTTACTAGAGGACTTTCTACTAAGTCCATAAATAAAAAAAAATGATGATAATGTTGCAACAATCACTAAGTAATAAGTCGAGAAATAAAAACCACTTTTTTCCCCCCTCAATCCCAAGAACTTCGGTGCAATCCCACACGTACCCCTACATAAAGTGGGTCATTATGGCGGTTCGGTGGCTTTGGCGGATTACTGCCCTTACATCCAAGAGTTCACCTGGAAGAGTAAGGATGTTATTATCCGAGGATCCCACTGCCAGTTCGGCGAGAACAGTCCAGGTTTGTGCTGATGATTAGTTGTGTGGTTTGACTATGAGAAGAAAAAAAAGGTAGTTCATCTTAGACTGAATGGGATGCATTACATAATTTTGTGAGATGTGGTTTTAATTGTGTTTTCATTTTTGTCTCTCTAGGGGAGAGAAAGCTTGCAAATGATTGGGAATCAGCATCATTAATAAGTTGCTTAACTCTTGGAGTATTGTTACAGAGTTATATACAGTCTCTTGAAAGCTTTCCATAATCCGTCGTCATTCCCGTAGCTTTCTAGGATGAATTCTTAGCTTTCTAGGATGAATTCTTGTAACATTTCAACACTCTAACTTTCAGATCCAGAGAGAAACTTCGCTCTTGAGTCGTACACAAAGGATAGCAAATGCTTCAACCAGCAGAAAGAATGGACAGAACGGAAGTGTTACAGCATACGCCAGTGGCAACACTGGGGTTCCGGCTGCTATCAGTACATGTGTGTTGATGGCAGATTGCACATAATTGTTGCAAATCACACTTACACGTGCTATCATGCAAATCAAGTGAGTTGGTATGGGGTTCTCGAACCTCGTGCAGCTGAGTCTCGGCTTTAACCCTTTGACAGCTGTTTAGAGTCATTATTGTTTATTTTGATTGATAAATGTATGATGTTTTGTTGACTGGTGTATTCTCTACTGGAAATTCAAGTTTTTGTTATTCTAAAAGTTTATTGTAAAAATAAGATTAAGCTGAATATGCATTACAAAGATGCAACAATTGGTGCAACAAATACTTTACTCCGTATGTACTTTCAGGTCATAACAATATCCATCTTCCAAAACGGATGGCTACATGAAGGTGCCATCATTTGTCCTCCTTGTGAAGAAATTTGTGAGGTAAGGAGTTTAATGCCGTTCATCTTTGAAGGCTTAATATATGAAATGATTTCACAAAACAATCTTTTGCTTTTTCTATGGTATCTTTTTTTTTAATGAATTCTCTCTCTCTCTCTAAGAAAGAAAATAGATAGACAGAAACATAGATAACAAAATGTTAAAACTGATTTGTTTCCATTTCTCAGGAGGAAGACATGGTCTGCAAGAGAGGAACGGAGCCTCCCAAATCAGCTGATTATTATCGTGATCAGCTATTATGCAAAGGCACCAGCTTGCAAGTCATACAGTCATTAATTGTACTTCCCATTTTATGTCATCTTTTCCAAACGTACATTTATTATTCCTTGAGATTCTGACCATAGATCCAGTAGTATATTGTATCTAGTTTTTTTTTTCCATTCATTCCCTTTAAACCAGTTCATAAACCATATGTCATAACTGTTACAACCATTAGGTATAGAATCTTTGATATGTATATACAGTATAGCAAATTGTACTTTCATTGTTGGTAAAATGATAAAAAAAGTGTTTGTGATTTAGTATATAATATTTCATAACTGGATATGAAAGCATGGACTGAAGCCTAGTGCTAGAACAGATGATAGACATTCTAGCAGTTGAAAAGTTGAGAGCGTGTTGCAGAAGGAGGAATTTGGTCAGGCAGTATTATTTGTCATTTCACTTTAGACCGATTCTCACAAAGTGTTGAATATCATCTTTCGTATGGGATCACTCTTATTCACAGTAGTTTTAATGTTATCATCCTTATTTCTCACATTCCCACGGTATTTTGCATATCCTCATCATTCCATCCATTTCGAATGCAGTGCATTACATTTTGTAAAAATGCCATTCTTTAAGCCCTTTTAATTTCGCTCTTCCTCGTTTTCCATTTTCACTCACTGTTTAGTGGTTTTCTTGCCATTAGGAAGTGATTTATGATGTAAATATATCACTTTTATGTATGCTTTAGACTTTGAGGTTACGTCTTTTTCTCCTCTTTTAACATCAGTAAATCCTATGGATTTGCTTATTCATTAGGTTTACGTAATAAGTAAAATCCTTTGGTAAATGAAACTCAGACGTATCATTCTATAACTTCATAAGGTCATGAAACATAGCAGAAATCAGAGGCAATGTTCACAGGCTCTTTAGGAAGTGAAGTGGTCATATCTTTCTCAACTCTTCATTACAAAAAAATCAATTTTGCGAACTTTGAAATGTTGTGCTGATCTGTACATATTAGGAGCCTACAACCTGATGCTGGTGCCTGAAAAAGGAACAGTTATTGTGCGCTGTGATAATTATTAGGTGATAATGTAGTCTGCAGATTTCCTTTAAATTGTAGACAGTTATGCACAAGAATTATTTTGTGCATCAGAATACCTCACAAATGTACAATAGAGGTTTAGGAAGAAAACCGTTTTGGTGAGCGCAAGAGTTGTATAATGAAACAGTAAATCAGCAGCTGGTTTGAGTGACTAAGTAACAGACATAAAACCCTAAAGCATGTGCTCAACAGTTACTCATATTGCTCTGTTGCAAACCAGATCTGTAAGGTAAAGCTATATTTTTTTTAAGGAGTTTTTCCCCATAAGAGATTGTCACTCATTAGTTCATGCCTGTTGCCTATATTTATGTGGCCTCTTTGAATTCCTTGTGCTATTGTAATAATACTAGAAAACAGTCGCAGAGATGTGACATGCAAGATCATGGTGTTTTTGTGTATATGATCGATGGATTTTTTTTTTATGTATTAATTGTCTGTGATAATTATGTAAAGTCTTGTGATTTTTGTTGCAAGAGTGAGGAACTATGAAAAGATGATGGGAAAGAAAACAATGATAAAGGTTTTTATTTATTACAATATTGATTATCATTACTTACAAGATTAATTATAAAATTTTCCTTGTTAAAAGCACTTTAGTAATTTGAACGAGGGCAATTATTTACTATGTAATGTTTAAGTGCAATGTAATTTTTTTCTTATCAAGAAGTTAGCATACTTTTTTTTTGTTAAAGCAGCAAGACAATCACAAAAGTTTATAATACAGTAAAATACTTTGTTGAATATAAAAGTTGCGATCATGACTCTTAGTTTGGAAATATTATCTTACAGAAGTGTAGTTAAAAAAATACAAAATTTCTTTTCTTTAGATGTCACGTACTGGAAATGTATATTCTATGTTATTTGACACGAAACTGCTTTCTTGGCTGAAAATATTTAAGTGAACCACTGTACACTTTTGCATTTCATTGAATGTCCATTATATACTGAGCTTTGTGTGGTCAAATAATTAATTTAATAATAAGCTGCATTACAGTTTGCCAAATGTAAGACATACAGCTTTTGACTTAAGGGCTTTACAAGTGTCATGAGAATATAGAATAGAACAGAGAAAAAGAGAATACTTCGGTCATAGGATGAAGGTTCACATTATTTTAGAACGTATATTTTTAAAGCAGTTACTGGTGATGAAAGGAAAACGAAATCCAGATGTAAACTGTGAAGATGAATTTATAGGAAGTCTCAGGGTTGAAATCTTTGTGTGTTATCATGGCAGAGTTTCCTTTGTGCTAATGGTGCAGTTTTATCACTGCCGTCGTCATGTCGTTATTAATTCCATTTATTTAGAAAAGTTTGTATACTGGAAAGTTCCTTTTAAAAACATTTGAAAGGCAACTTTAATGGAAAAGATAAGACCAGATATAAACACTGGCTTTAATAAATGAATGATTTTTAATTTTCATATGGTTCCAGATTGTATCACATTACCTTTCCAGATTTGTGAAATTTGATATCTGATATACATTTATGTTGAACTTTGGTATGTTAGAAGCATATATAAATGTTCAACAAAATTCTCCTATTACTGTATGTTCATTTGTAGGACTCCTTTGCCATAACAGAGTGTATGAAGAAGGCTGAAACTAGTCTGAAATTATCTCTGAAAAGCATCCCGTCCTCCAGCGAAACTTTCTCCTCCCTGCTCTGCCACATTCAGGTTATTTAGACATAGGTTCCGTGGGGAATCACAGACTGCGTAAGACTGTGATTTCTCCGCGTACATTTTTTACGAGGAATCACACACCACTCATCCGACATGCATTTGGGATTCTCCTCGAAGCTATTTAAGGAGAATCACGGACACACTTTATATCCTACATTCAGATGCGTTTTTCCTCAGAGATTTTGAGGAGAGCTAGAGATCACTTATATCTACATACTACTGTGATTTTTCCCTGTATGTTCGAAGGGGAATCGCAGACTCCTTACATGCTACTGTGATCTTCCTCATGGGTTTTAAAGGGAATAACACACATACTTCTGTGATTTTCCCGAAGTTAATTAAGGTATTTTTAAAATCCACTTCACGAAATCTAGGTAATAATTATTTAGTAAAGCATTTTAGTGCTTCTGTCAATTTGTGTTTTTTTTTTGTATATGTGCAATTACTATCAGACTATGGAAAGTAATGTGATGTAACACATCATTTTATGTTTTATGCTGTTAGTCCATAAAAGCTACAGAAAGTTTGTGATATACATGAGGACATACTGTGTATCTCCTTCCTTCTCCTTTGTCCTCATATTTTTTGTTAGCTCAAAGCCTTAAAATGTTATATTTTAAGCTACAATAGACAGCACTTTGATATGCTAATTGTATGGTCTTTTATATTAAGTGTCCCATACATGCAGTCAGTGTTGGCCCTCCCACAGACTTTATTTGATAACTAACTCAAAACCTCTCTCTCTCTCCCTTTATTATCCAGTGTTTTTATTTATAAATTAAAAGAATTTTGCAAGTAGATTAAAGATGTCTTGAAAGAAGGAAATACCTTTTGATTGGAAAACTATATATATATAAACCTCAGTGTCAAACGCAGTTCTATGTTCATGTTTTAGGCTTTGTTTTTATTCATAGAAAAGACATATGATTTGTATGTTTTGTATATATTGTTTGTATTTATATGTATATGTATTAGTCTTTGTATATATTTTGTAAGTACTCACTGTGTTCAGGAACTGTAAAGGTTGTATATAAACTGATGAGGTAACAGTGTGTTTTTTTAAGTAATCCTTTTAATTTTAAAAGAAAGAAAATCATATGACTATATTTCGATCCCATTTTTGACCAAGAATACTACTTTTTACTATATTATTAGAATGTGCCCCATATATGATCAGTAAAAATAATAACCTTGTCAAAATATAAAATGACCTGATTCAAATATTTTACTATCATTTACACTGCAAAAATGTTTACTTATCTGCCTTACATAAAGAAATCTGTGATATATCATTATTATCTTCAGATACAAAATTACAAATAAAACGAAATACAAAATTAGAAATGAAACGTAATAGTATTAAATGGAAACTTACATGAAAGAACTTTTGGATCTAATACAAACTAGCAAATTAGGTAAATATTTATGGAACCAGTCAGCTTCGTTTGTGGCTTTATGTTAAAAGACAGAAGGAGGGAGTGAAACTGTCAAACAGGTGACATGATACTAGTAATGGAGGAGAATACTTAAAACTTGCTGCTTGGCTGATATGGTATAAATACAGTTAAATGTTGTACGCTGCAATGCAAGGGCGTTACCACTAAGAAATATTTGTATGTTTGAATAGTCGACAGGTCATATCAGATTCAAATGAGGACTTAATATGATATAGTGAAGGCAATGTTAAAAGATATTACGGATCTGATTCAAGACCTTGTTAAACTAATGGGATTTTCGTTGGAATATTGTCTAAACTTAACATGTATAGAGTCCCCATTTAGAGGACATAGCTAGATAGATGAGCACCAACTTCAACGGACATGATCTACGAATAAATGCCGAAGAAAATAAAGTAACAATAATAGGTACGTCTCAGTTACGGTGAAGTTAGACATGAAGTTCAAATTCACAACAAAAGAGGACCAAGACGTCACAGAAAAATGCTAAAAAAAACAAAAAGTGGCGATAAGGATAGAAGAGAAATGTTCTTTTCCCAAGGAGAAATATTAAGAAGAGTAACAATGTTCCAGAAAATATTCAGGTGCCAGACACATACATCAATTTAAGAAGTCATACGATGATCTAAACACGCCAGACAGGTCCTCCTGAGTACCGCTGAGCCCAGCTTTGTCACCCGTATTTAAACACTTAGGCAACCAAGACAATACCTTTCCGTTTCTCTTTATTCTCTCTCTCCTACTTCTCGCTCTTTTCTTCTTCTATGATATTTGGCTAAGTTGAGTCACCCTTGGTCATGTGGCTCCCGTTTTCTGTTATGTTCATGGTCAGTTGGAACAAGCAGTAGCAACAATGGAATAAGGGTGAAAGAAACAAACCGATACACACTTGTCGAACTTGACCTCGAAGTAGGTGAGCGTCCCGAGAGCCAAAGTGTGATTATCTTCGTGTATCACAAGGAAGCCGTACGACTGTCGTACGTGGCGTCTTCGTTGTACTCGACCTTCTGCACAGGTGCAGTTTTGGCAGAGACCTTCCTTGTCTCCGAAGAGTCAGCCTTCTCCTCGGTA
>BOPN01007255.1:15000-25000 GCA_017312705.2 Penaeus japonicus | reverse complement strand
TTTTGCCTTTGTTAATAATGTTTTAAGATGTCACTTCAACATTTACTATATGTTTCACTGCTTACATGTAATAACAACTTTCCACTGTCTGTACTTATACAATGCATTTATTTCCTCTTAAACTGACTTAAACTGGAGGATGCCATGTGAAATTAAATATCTCGGAAAAAGTAACACAATACTCCACTGCAATTTCCAAATTTACAGAGACTGAGTTTATATTTGTACACATTGTCAAGCTCTAACTAACCAACAAGATAATATACATATAAAATGATTCTTTACATATATAATAATCCACAAAAAAAAAGAATTCAAAAGAAAGAAGGAGTTAAAATGTACATCTGTATAAATAACAGTTGCAAATCAACCTGAAACTTAACAACTTGCTTATTATTCAAGTTTGTTTTTTTTAATTTCATTAAAATATCAACAATGATATCCAAACAGATTGTCAAATTGCAGTGTTGACATATAAAAGGAACAACTAACCACATTTCATATTTTCATATAAACACCATTGTTGCCAGATTTCTACAACCTGTCATTCAATCCTACTTCCGTGACATACAATATAAATTCATTATGGATTGATACATATAGATAGCTGCAAATGTTCAAATAGACAGATACATCTATATGTAATGTCATAGCCATGTAGGCATACTTGTACATACAAGTACAATATATATATATATATATATATATATATATATATATATATATATATATATATATATATATATATATATATATATATATATATATATATATATATATATCCTATGTGTTTATGTGTACGTATGTGAACATTGGAACAACAAAAACATAAAACACACGCACACTCATATGAGTGCTCACATCCATGAGTGGACACGTATATGCATGAGTCGTGTCTGTGTCTGAGCCTTGATCTGTGTGCAAATGAGTAAATGGTCATGTGTTTGTGTGTAAAAAAAACACTGGATCTAAGCAATCTGAAGCCTTTCTATTTATTCCATTACATATATATATGTACATCATTATTAATGAAGAAGCTATGTTTTTCATTTCATGTTAACATTTCAAATATCTAAAATGCCTAAAAAACATTACCCATTTTTTCATAAACTGCATGACTAAACACACACATTACATTACTAATAAATAAAATCATACATACGTGGCACCAGTCCATGTAATTTCTACGATACCAACCCCTTGACTCTGAGATAACCCGAAAGATACAGCATCAGGATTCACAATGATTCCAGAAGGACTTGTTGGTCCAATATACCAAAAGAAAAAGAAAGAATTCATAGGGTTTTTTATAAATCACCCTGAATAGGCAAGCTCTCCAAGCAGTACCAGCTTAAGGTAAGAGGATGACCAGGATCAAACCAGCATTGCATTAACAGGATTGGATAATGGGACACTCTGGTTTATGGTCACGATACTATAAAAGGTCCTCAGATACAAAGGTTTAAAAGTATTTGCTGGTTTTTACAAAGGCTGTAGCTGCTACATGCTTATGTAACAAGGATGATCATGAGAAATACCTAAAAATCACTGGAGTCAACCCAATTACCCACTTTTAATAGTAAGTAAATTCAGACTGAAGAAAAAAGAAATATTCTTCAAAATGAAAAGGATCTTAGTAAAGACATTTACAAAAGTAATGTGCCTTAATTTGGGATTCATTTGAGTGTCTTAAGGCCAGAAAACATTTGTTCTATGTATTTTGTACATATTAATACCAAAAAATAGGTCAAGAAGCACCAAAAGCTCAACAACCTAATTCAACATTACTGATATTCCAGAGAGAAAATTCTCATGACATATTCATCAAGGCTTGAGGCTCACTTTCTTCTCGATAAAAATATATTCAATGTTTTATGCGTATTTATCATTTAAGGAAGTACTCACAAGAGTGACCTTGATTATTGTGCCCTGGAATAAGAGGACTGGACAAGCATGATATGAACCCCACGACTTTGAAGCAAATCCTAGTCCGTCTAAGGCTCTCAACCTCCTGAGTTAAATACAGGAAACATGTATTAGCGTTTGCTTCCAGAAAAAAGTTCCTTCACTCACAGGCAATTGCTGGTGGACCCACAAAATAACATGAGAATCTTACAACGTAACCTTTTTACTTAATCTTCCTGATCCTCCGCATCTGTGGCAGCCACGGGTTTCATGCTCTCACTGGGTACCATGTAACCGACTGGAGTTGGACTACCTCCTGTTGATGAAAAAGTTGCGTTAGCAGCTTCTTTTTATGTTGATTTTTCCCTCCCTAGTGGTTTTTACTTGTGATTAATAAATAATAATTTCTTTGCCCCTCTACAAACTATTTTTTAATTTTTCAAGGTAATTTGAATATAATTGAAGCGATAACACTTTGTAATCTGCGTTTTCATATATAGTTTTCAAAAATAAAAATAAAAGTTTCATGAATTTACTTTCTGATATTAGGTATTAACTACAAGAGCTATATTCTTACCAGCTGATGAAGACTGTGGTCTTATTCTCTTAAGAAGGATCTGCAGGACAATGTGGATAACAGCAAACAACAAATTAAATATTCCTGTATAAAGGAAAGTTCTGGAGCCACCGACTGTGAAGAAAAAGTGACCCGCCTACGAAGCCACCGACGGTAATGCCTGCAAATGATAAATATTTGTTAAAAACATACATAAATCTAAATTGTTAAATGACAAGATACATGAAAACTCATATCTGTAATATATTTATCAACATAATTACTAATGTCCTAGAGCCAGATAAAGATGGGTGAAACAAAAATATGATAACCAACAAAAACACTCACGCAAACATGCATGCACACACACACACGAGCAGACACACATACAAAATTCCATGAACTGGTTAGACAAATTTCCCTTAATATATAATACAAAACTTACCAATGCCTTCAAAAGCAGCTCCCACAATACCCTGCATCGTTGTTTGTGCCGCTGGGAGCAACTTGGCCGCATAGAGGTCATGGTGGCGTAGAAGATTCCGAAGGTGAAGCCGTTAAGCAGTTCAATAGGCAGGAATACCCAAGGATTGACGATAGTGTAGTACAAGATGTATCGAATGCCGAACATCCCGATCACCAAGGACATGGAGTGGACGTGACCCAGCTTCTTGATGAACCAGCCCGATATGAAGAAGAAGGGCAGCTCTCCGCCGAAGCACTGCACACCCATGATGAGGCCCTGGAGTAGCTTCATGGCTTGGAAGTGACAGTCCCACTCAAAAGCGACATCCTCGACCAACATGAGCTGAGGATAATTAACGGTAAAAGAAAAGCGGAAGAAAAAAAGTTTCTTCAAATATCTCGTAAAACTTATAGCTGTTTTCTTTTTTTAGATATGAAGTAATTAGTTTATTTATATTCTATATTTCAGAAAGTTGCATATATATAAATATATATACATATACATATACATATATATATATATATATATATATATATATATATATATATCCATCCATCCATCCATCCATCCATCCATCCATCCATCCATCCATCCATCCATCCATCCATCCATCCATCCATCCATCCATCCATCCATCCATCCATCCATCCATCCATCCATCCATCCATCCATCCATCCATCCATCCATCCATCCATCCATCCATCCATCCACAAATATATATACACATAATTACAAATGGTTAAATTTATTTGTCTTTTCATAACTCGGTGATTATTACAATTCCTTAGTGCAATACAAACCAGGAAAGTCCACAGAATTCCAGTTGATATTCCAACTACAACACAGCACACAACAAACAGAACAATCTGTGGTTCGCAAATGAGACGAGCCATCGCACCCGCCGTCCAGCTCTTCTTTTCACTTCCTTCAATCTGCATAAGAGAGAGAGAGTGTTAGGGAAGAAACAGTATAACAGTAATAATTACCAAAAGAAATAAAATCTAAATAAAAGCAAATCATTAATACTATGGATCTTTTTTTTGTTTTGTTTTTAAAGCATAAGATGCCTACTCGGGCAATATGTAAGAAACAAGTAAGACGAAAGCACTAACCTGGAGACGGGTTGCAGCCACAAGATCTAGAAACAGGACACCCAGACTCAAGACAAATGCTGATGTGTAGTCTTTCTGCACTTGTCCCTGGGAGGCGTGGTCGATCAGCAGGCCGGTGATGACAACCAACGTACCCCAACCCAGTGATCCAAACAGGCGTTGTTCTCCATACTTGTTCCCTTTATCACCTGAGTAGTTGAGAATATCTCAGACACTGGTCATATACATCATTTCTCAATTTTTACTGCTAATGGCTCCTACTTTAATATGTCTGTCAATTAACACCCATAAAGGTGCATGAAGTGGCAAAGTGGCATTATTCTTGCATTGGAAATATTTACCTGCATACACCTTACAAAAGAAAAATCAGCCTTTTTTTTAGAACCATCCAATGCCTACAATCACCTCACAAAACCTTTTTTGGAGAGAGAATCAAACGACATAAACACCCCGACAAATCCGAAAAGGAATAGAGATCAACTCACCCAGAAGTTGGAAGCAAACTGTATCAGACATAACAACAGAGATCCCCAAGCCACTCCAAGCAATGATGACACATAAAAGGTAGAGCCAGAACTGGTGGTAAGACAGCAGCTCTTGATAAGTAGAAGGAGGAACTGTCAGAGGGGCTTCCAGGAATGACATGAATCTGGCATCGTTGCAGACGAGTGTACAGTTGAAGCTGGTCAAATCAGGGCAAGTGGGATCAATCAACTGTCAAAGGAAAAAAAGAACAAAAAAGGGTAAAAGGTGAATCAATACTACTGCAATATACAAGACATAAAGTCTACTTAACCCACACAGGACGGGTGGTACAGCATGTGTACCGCGCATTCAAAAGCCCAGTTGCCGGGCGGCACAGTATTGTGCCGGCTATTCAATTGATTTAGGCCTAATAATTCGAACGCCCCGGCATTTGGACATTCTAGGCTAGAAATCCCCCGTCGGGAATGGGTTAATCAGCATGTGGGCTCAATCACAATCAAAAAGTAAGGAAGCAGAAGAGAAAGGGAAAGTAAGTAAATCAATATTGCTAAATGCTACAAGAAATAGGTTTATTTTAAGTATATCTAATCAACAACTACACTTCTTTCCTATCTTGAAATTAAGTGGGAACAATCAAAGAGAAAGAAAGATAAAAGATCAGGTAGATTAACCCCTAAATCATGCAGTTTTGGAATCCACAGATCATATATCTACACTATAAGATTTAAATACATTACAAATGAAAACATTACAATCACTATCTGCCTTCTTCACTAGCTTTCATATGCACATCCTTTAGGGGTTGAGGAGGTAAATGAAGTTAATATTGATATGTACAAGTATATGAAGTAAATGTAATACAAAAGTGTATTTCATCAACTATTATGCCATTAGAGAAATTCAACCTCGAGTGCAAGCATACATCCACAGAAATTATTGAAAAATCATTTACAGATTTTTTTTTTTTTTTTTTAGTACAACGCATATAATAAGTTAACCCATTGTGTATGGGTATCATAACATTCAAATCGGCACCGATTAGGCCTAAAAGACAGGAGTCAATGCGTACATGACACGACATCAGGATCTGCTCACAGTTGAAGTGCGCACACAGTCATGAAGCATTATGGTTATAACGGCGTTAGCTCCAGAGCTACAGGGTTCCAAAGTCAGCCTGTACCCACATTTTATGATGGTTTATGGAAAAATATTGTTTGGGCTAGTCTGCGCTACCTAGAGGGTGGAGAAAACCCTTCCCCCGTCCCTCTAACTTTTAGCCGGTGCCTCTATTGTCGTAGACCGCCCGCCCTAACGACCAGTTAGGTCATCAGGTCCTGTCCGCAATGGGTTAACCCATTCCCGACGGGGGATTTCTAGCCTAGAATGTCCAAATGCCGGGGCTTTCGAATTATTAGGCCTAAATCAATTGAATAGCTGGCACAATACTGTGCCGCCCGGCAACTGGGCTTTTGAATGCGCGGTACACATGCTGTACCACCCGTCCTGTGTGGGTTAATATGCAAGCAATCATATTATCCTCAATCCAATCTCTGTCTAAAATCCAAGCGAATCATCCAAAAGCAGTTACCTCCGTGCCATCCACAGTAATATTGGATATTGGGAAGAACGTGCAGGGATGAACTTGCTCATTGTGTAACAGGTTGGTTGAGGCGGTGAAATTCAGCCCCTCGCACGGAGAAGATAAATTCCACGCAGAGCATACTGATTTCATGGTTTCTGCATCCTCTCCTATGCAGTTCACCTGCCGAGGAAATTGTTAGCGTGAACCAGATGCAAGAAAATATTCTAAATGATACAAATTTAAGTTATGAAAGTTTAGCCATGGTGATTAATACCTGAAAAGATATAAACATTTGACCATAAATAAACAAACAATAATCTAAGCACACCATGAGAACCATGAAAATATTAACAAATTCTTTATAAATTCTTTTTCATATTAAGTATTTACCTATTTCATTATCTATCAAGTTCATCAATGGCTATGTACACACAGTCACTTATCACATAATCCACCCACTTTGCAAGTTGCTGTATAATTATCCTTGATGCCGTTAATGAAGTCGTTCTGTCCACATTTCTCTTTGGACGAGCAGAACTTGATGTAACTCGAGGGTGAACTGCAATCCATTGTCACTTTGGCAGGGACCTTATTAGGTGTCTGGGGTATAGGCGGCGTGAAGTACACACTGTTTGAATAAAGTTTGATCATTTGAAATAAATGCAACAAAATTTTTAAAATGTCATTATTTGGCAATTCACTACAATATATGTAAATAACAGTATTAATATTAATGACTAGGTAAGTTACAAACTAGATAACCTAAATATCATATATTACATTTCCATATGTCTATTTCATAGAAATACATTATATATATATATATATATATATATATATATATATATATATACACACATACATATGTATATATATATATGTATATATCTATCTATCTATCTATCTATCTATCTATCTATCTATCTATCTATCTATATATATATATATATATATATATATATATATATATATATATATATATATATATATATATACACATATATATATATATATATATATATATATATATATATATATATATATATATATATATATATATATATATATATATATATATATATATATATATATATATATATATCTTTATCTATCTATCTATCTATATCTATATCTATATCTATATCTATATCTATATATATATACATATATATATATATATATATATATATATATATATATATATATATATATATATATATATACATATATATATATATATATATATATATATATATATATATATATATCTATATATATATATATCTATATATATATATATATATATATATATATATATATATATATATATATATATATATATATATATATATATATATATATATATATATATGTATGTATGTATGTATGTGTATGTGTATGTGTATGTATATGTATATGTATATGTATATGTATATGTATATGTATATGTATATGTATATGTATATGTATATGTATATGTATATGTATATGTATATGTATATGTATATGTATATGTATATGTATATGTTTATGTATATGTATATGTATATGTATATGTATATGTATATGTATATATGTATGTATGTATATGTATATGTATATGTATATGTGTATATGTATATATCTACATATCTACATATCTACATATTTGTATATTTATATATCTAATCAATATCTATGTCTATATTGTGCTTCAGGCAACATAAGTTCTCTGTTGAATGCAGAGGAATCCAAAGGAGTGAACTATGAGGTCATGTCCCTCCATGGCCCCTTGATGTTTCGGTGGTGCCTCCCCATGTGTCATTTTGCATCATTTAAAGGAAAAGAAGTTTGCGCTTTACAAACTCTTAAAGAAAGGCATGCACTCGCTGAAAGCACTAATCAAGATAATCATACTTCAGCAATCTTTTAACAAGATTCTTTTGAGAACCAGCCATTGAAAATAAATACTCAAAATATAATTTATTTTATATGAATCTATTGAATTACTTATGATACAAATTACTATTTACACATTGTCGCCACTGCAATAACACCATTTGCTAGCACTGTTAGCAAAAAGCATCATTCTGATACTGAGATATCAAAATATATTAAGCATTATTATAAAGGCCAATAAAGATGCAGTGATATCAAATGACAGCGATATCCAGATTTCTAAGACTAAATGATGATGATCCCGTGTAATTTACTACACAAATATATATACGAAGGGACCGCCTCTACACCACGTGAAATGAACAGTCTCCTTCGAAGGAAAATCAAAGCAATTCTATAATAATCATATCAACACATACCTGAAGAAACCAAGGGTACACACAGCAATAGCAGACAAGAAAACTCCTCGGTGAATGCGAAGTAAATCGGCAAGCGCACCTGATGCAGCCTTTGCGAAGAGTCCGACAAAGGGTAGGATGGTGTAGATGAGGCCAATGCCAGCAGGGGAGATACCCTGTTGTCGTGCATATACTGGCAGGAATGGAAGCACGGGTGCAGTGCCTAGGATAATGAGAAATGTTATGGGGTCGTCACTCAGGTGAGATGGGTCATGTCTTGGAGAGCCGCATAACTTCCTTTAGCAAGAGCATATTAGTTCTCAACTTCACACACAATTTCATGAAATCTGAAATCATGCAGTATAACATATCTCTTGTACCTTCATTAAATAACCACACTTGCAACAAATGGTTACTGAAAAAACTCAAGTCAACAATTTTCATAAATGCAAATAAATCAAGCAAATGCATGCCCTAGTTGCAAATATACAGGCACAATTCACCAACACTGGCATAAGTATCTGAGTCACTAATTATCAAGGTAGAGTAAACTCTAAATTCTAGTACTATTAATGTAATAAGCAGTTAGTTACTAAGTATATGTTTCTGAGTCTTACTTGTGAGGATGAATAAGTATTATATATATAATATCTATCTATCTATCTATATATCTATATCTATATCTATATCTATAACTGTATCTATATCTATCTATATATATATATATACTATATTTATATTTATATTCATATATATACATACATATATATACGTACATATATATATATATATACATATATATATACATATATACATATATATATATATATATATATATATATATATATATATATATATATATTTATATATACATATATATATAAAACCTACAATATAGTCCTAGAAGCTGTTTATATTACAATACATTACAAATACTTTTCAAGAAATTAAAAAGTCTATGCAGAGAGTCCCTGAGTAACAATGTAGCCGTGCAGAGTGGGTATAACTATAACTAAAATAAAACAATTACAGATTAAAAGAATACAGTGCAGTTCTTAGAAGTGTACTTTACAGCACACATCGTCAACTAACACAGCTCATAGTAAGTACGTTCACGAACAAAGATAAAATACTTTTTCAACTAAAATCAGACCTAAAACAAAATAAGAAAAATGAATAAAAACATTAAAAAGTATATGAAACTTGCAAAAAATCATGATACAGCTAATTCAGATAACTTAGATCATTGCAAACTTGAAAATAATATACATTAATCTCTCAATGAGTCAGACAAACATTCCAGAAATAATTTTTTGGCAAAAAGCAGATTGACAAGAAACAACAACCTACACAGGACCTACCTGCAAACATCAAGAAGTAATGTGCCTTCATAGGCAGTAACTTCATGTTAATCTTCATCTTGCTTGGCTTTCCAAACTTCCCTGAAAAAAAGTTATAATAGTGAGTATATCATTATGAAACCTTCCTCTGTGGAAACTGCTATTATGGTAAATATCGTATCCATTCCTGTATCAAAACTACATATTGTCTTATTCTTTGTTTAAACCTCCTTTTATAGTGTTCATTGTGACAAATACTGATGGCGGTATAAATGA
>BOPN01007255.1:0-2500 GCA_017312705.2 Penaeus japonicus | reverse complement strand
AGAAAGAAAAAAAGAAAGAAGAAAAACAACAAAGAAAAGAAAAAAAGAAAAAAAGAAAAGAAAAAGAAAAAATAAAAAAAATAGAAAAGAAAATGAAAGAATAATAAATAAATAAATAAATAAATATGTACATATATCTATATATACACACACACACACACACACACACACACACACACACACACACACACACACACACACACACACACACACACACACACACACACACACACACACACACACACATTCATATATGCATACACTGCTAGGCATTGCTATCTAAATAAGTAAAACTAGGTTCATAATCTACCCATAACATTTCTTTTCTAAAACACTGTTGAAGGGAACCTGACCAATGAAAAAGATTAATAATTTTTCTTTAGCAAGTTGTATACCTCAAATTACACAACAGTAAATGAAATAAAGGATAGCGGCCTGGAATAACAAACTAACTAGGAAACAAGATATTATAAGATATAAGAGAGACAAAGATAGATGTATTTCTGGGCTTAGACTAAGTCTCTCTTATCATTTTGTGAAACAAAGAATTGCCAATCAGAAAACATTTTGTAGATAACACTGAAATAACATGACTATGAAAGAGGACCTATCTTTGCAAAATTATGAAACATAGTTCAATAGGCAATGTGATTGAATAAAGTTTATTGTGACAAATCTAAGAAATGCTGTGAATGAGATTAAATGCCTTCACTCATGCACTTTCAAGTTAATCAGGCTCATTCGTATCTTTTTCTACAGTAGGCTATGTGATGGCAGGTGATTTTCAATGTTTTAGAAAGTAATGTATAGTAAACTTGATAAATGATAAAAAAAGTAAAGAAAAAGAAGTGAAACAGAAAACAGAATAAAAATACTGAAGCAGCTTACATCACCAACAATTAGCCAAATTTTAAGGAACGTCTATAAAAATGTAGCTGACAAAACCTCAAAACTCTTCTTTGCTGTGACTGACATCTACCACAGGAATGAGCAATTGTAAAAATAGGATTAATTGAACAGAAACATTAACAGAATATCATTGTTTAGACTCCTCCATCCTATGTAATATATGCAAAACATTGCACGAAAACCTTAATTGAAGTCAGCTCATGTAGGAAAATGAGAATAAAGCAGTCTGAAGCAATAAACCAAAAAATAAATTTTAGTAATTGGAGATGAATCCAAAAATATAAAGATTAAAAAAAATGTTACACACCAATTGCAAAAGAAAATGTTGTATTCATATCTACAAAAATATTCATTGTGAGTGCAATGCTATATCTCAGTACAATATCATGTTCAATATAAATAGTGGTTATCTCCTTGTTTATAACAAGATTATCCCTTCCTTTAATGTAATAAATCATATACAACTTTGTTTATACTTTTCTAACAACTTAAAAACTGGCATACTCTTTCCCGTCACAAACCAGCCAGTCATGCCGGATTTTTTAATCTTAAGAAATATTTCAAAATTTTCTCTTTAGTTCCGTCTCCCTATGGTATGAGTTTACAGACCAAAAACTAACTACTCAAGGTAAAGAAATTGCTGTATTATGGATTCTTGTTTTTTCTTCTTTTTTCTCTGGGTGTTCCTTTATTTTCTGCTTTGAGTTTTTTTTTTTTTTTAAATAAAGAACTTTTTAATCATCAGGGATTAATATCCTCCCCTTGCACATTTCTTTTCCTTACCATCATGTTATGATTGTCAATTGCCATAGCTGTGATGAATTATCTAACAAACTATGATTCCTTTATGCATTACAATGCCTCTTCATCCAGCCCCATTAGTGCAATATATTATCTATTTTGTCATTCCTAGTGCTTCAATACAGGAATTTCCATAACATTAGCTCAGGAAGATATAAAAATTACCTATTCAGTCATCAGACTCATTAAGGTATTTTGCTTGTGAAAAGCAACAAATGTTTGAAATCAACATTTAGAGACGTTTCCTTCTCCTCTGTACTATTTACTTCCAGACTCTGCCTTTCCTAGGAAAACTGGCTGCTTCACCAACTCTTTATCATTTAAGTAATATCCTTTAATTACAGAAGAGGTAATGTAACTTTGCATCTAAACATCCAAAGGAGGTGTAGAGATAATTTGTCCCCAAAGAACTAATAATGCCTGTTTTACATAATCTATTTCTGTACATGTGTATAACAAAACAAGACACGATAACATATCAAAAGGACTAAGAAGAAGAAGAAGAAGAAGAAGAAGAAGAAGAAGAAGAAGAAGAAGAAGAAGAAGAAGAAGAAGAAGAAGAAGAAGAAGAAAAAGAAAGAAAGAAAGAAAGAAAGAAAGAAAAATTCTAGTGATTGGGGCATCAACTCTCTACAACTCATTACCATTCATGGCAATAATCCACTGGTTGTGCCATCACCTATTCCCTTGTTCATATGAGTTAATAAGCCAAGTGAAATTGGGAAAAGAAAGTTACTGGATTAAACCAAAAAGGAATCAAGACACTCTTAATACCATACTACAAATAGAG
>BOPN01007254.1:52500-55000 GCA_017312705.2 Penaeus japonicus | reverse complement strand
AGCCCTATGAGATACATATAAAAGAAAATTAAAGGAATACCAACGTGAGTCATATATATCCTGAAGTTTCACATCACTTCTTCTTCTTCTTCTTCTCCTAATCCTCCTCCTCCTCCTTTTCCTCCTCCTCCTATTTTTCTTCTTCTTCTTTTTCTTCTTTCTTCTTTCTTCTTTCTTAAAAAAACGAGTAAAACATATGAGAATTAATGATCTATATTGGCTATTATCACTTTATCGAGAGCATTGTCTTTACTGAATTTTGCATCAGTTAGAAGTTGAGGATAATATAGTAGAGCAAACATAAACAAGAGAACGCGGAGGGAGAAGAATGAAGATATATAATGCAGGAGAGGAAGAATGGGAACTAGACGAGTAGGAAAGACCACGAAATTAACCTGATTATATAAATATAATAAGTATGAGGTTTATAACAAAGAGGATGAACGAATAAGGTAAAGAGGGGTTGAAAACTGCTGGACAATGAAAACCTGAGAATGGTTGCTGCAAAAGCAATTTAGATGATAAAGAAAGAAGCAGAGAAGGAAGAGATAAGAAGGGAAAGCTTAAATGGATATAAGAAACGGAAGATGAAGAGGGAAGAGAGGAAAGAATGAATAATGAGGGAAGAGGATGATTATAAATCCAAGTCGAAAAGGAAAAAGAACAGAGGTCTATACGTATTGGGCAGTGAGGAAGACTAATTGTGACACAAGGAACTGTAATAGAAGAGGGCTGGTGCCAGGTTAGGCCCTTAGGGGGAATGGAGATGGGATTCTCTCTCTCTCTCTCTCTCTCTCTCTCTCTCTCTCTCTCTCTCTCTCTCTCTCTCTCTCTCTCTCTCTCTCTCTCTCTCTCTCTCTCTCTCTCTCTCTCTCTCTCTCTCTCTCTCTCTCTCTCTCAAAAAGAGGAACTAAGATTAGGGTGAGGATAACCTATGTATCCTCATCCTTTTGAGATGTACGTAATCACTTGTCTCAATAAACTTGTCAAAGTCAAATTCTCTCTCTCTCTCTCTCTCTCTCTCTCTCTCTCTCTATATATATATATATATATATATATATATATATATATGTGTGTGTGTGTGTGTGTTCGAGTCCCGGTCAGGGAGGTATATATTTGTATATATACATATATATATACATATATGTGTGTGTGTATAAATGTCTATCTATTTTTCTCAGTCTACCAAATGTATTGAATATATTTACGTATTTATCTACAGTATCTACCTATCTCTATCAGATCTAATTATCTATCTACCTATCTATCTCTACCAGATCTGTTTGTCTATCTACCTATCAATCTCTACCAGATCTATCAATCTATCTACCTATCTATCTCTACCAGATCTATCTATCTATCAATCTATCTATCTCTACCAGATCTATTTATCTATCTATATATCCATACATCTACCAACAGAGCTCTCAGCCTTTTCCCTTTCATTTTCCCCTTTTCCCCTTTCATTTCGTTTTCTCTCTCTCTCTCTCTCTCTCTCTCTCTCTCTCTCTCTCTCTCTCTCTCTCTCTCTCTCTCTCTCTCTCTCTCTCTCTCTCTCTTTCTCTTTCTCTCTCGTATTCCTTTTGGCGTAATTCGTATTCAGAGTAGCGTTTGCACTTACCCGTCTCCTTCCCTTGACATCGAGATACTTGTTGTACGCAGAGGAAAGTGGAGAAGGGGAGCGTTTGTTGGAGACAATTATATACACGCAATCTCGCCTTACTTTTTTGGTGTCATCTTTTTTCTGTCTCTGTTTTTGTTTCTCTTTATTTTTTATGATTATCATTATAATTATAATTATTACTATTGTTAATAATGTTAATATTGTTATTATTTCTATGCTGGGGACAATTATAAACACACAATCTCGCCTTACTTTTTTGGTGTCATCTTTTTTTCTGTCTCTGTTTTTGTTTCTCTTTGTTTTTTTATGATCATCATTATAATTATCATTATTACTATTGTTAATGATGTTAATATTGTTATTATTCATATTGTTATCATCAATATTATCATCGTCATCTGTCATAGCGTTTTCATCATCATTTTCTTTATCATCAATATTAAAATCATTATTATTAAAATAATTGTTATCATTGTTATGCTTATTATCATTATTATCACTATTAATATTGTCATCATTATCATCATATTTCTGTCACCATCATCATTATTGTAATTATCATTATCATTATTGTCCTTATTATCATCATTGTTATTATCATTATCATCATCATTACTATTATTATTGTTGATGTTGCAGTTGTTATTATCATCTACACCATCATCATTGTTATTATTATTATCATCATTTTCATTATCATTATCGTTATCATATTATAATCATTATCATTATTATTAGAATTATTATTATTATCATTTCATTGATATTATCATAATCATTATTGTCGTCATTATTGTCATTGCTGCCATTTTTATCATGACTATTTTTAGTATCATTATCATCATTACTATTATCATTATTATCATTACTATCATC
>BOPN01007254.1:27500-32500 GCA_017312705.2 Penaeus japonicus | reverse complement strand
CTTTCTTGGAGAATTATAATCTCGGGAGCATAGGATGAGACTAATAATTTGAGGGAATCTATTTTTGATCTCAGACTTTGTATAATAGTATAAGTGCCTTGTTCACCAGTTTTAATTTCTTTTTTTTTGGGGGGGAGTGAGGCGCTCCCTCCTCTACCTTATTTCCGTAGGGCTTCTCTCGGGAACTCTTAGAGGCAGTAGCCTCCATGGCTTTCTCCCCATTGCTAGGGAGACGCCCAATGGAGATGGTCTACTCTAACGAACAGACTTTTAAAAAAATAGTCGAAATCCTGGTAGGGGTCGCCTGGACTAGAATGTATGATCCGGATTGTAATTTGGTATCATCCTCCTTACGATGTTGTTTTTGCTGGGTTGATTTAGCAATTTCCTTTATAGTTTTATTCAACTTTTTAATTTGATTAATTAGGTCATATTAAGTTTTCTTTAAATCAGCAATTTCTTTGTCTTTAGCTGGGAGCTGTTGACTAACATTGCTTACATTTGAAACGTTATTAGTTACTGTTGCTTGCAAAAACTGTCAACTTTGGTCTTGGCCTCACGGTAACCAACATCGTGCTCTCTCATGTATGCCAATGCCTCAGCCACCTTTTTCAAGCTGCTACATTCAGCAGAGCCTTATTGATGGGGACCTCCACGTGTTTTCAGTACATGCAGTAGTATCATCAGCTTCAGCACATCTATCTACCGCGAGTGAACTTGTCAGTATTCCTATTGATGCATCTTAACCCATTGCTTACGGGTGTCATGACATACATGAAGTAGGAGCTTTGGCCTGACGACGGGCGTCATGACGTACACGACGTTCGGGGATTTTGGATCACTGTGCTATTTTATTTTGCTATGAAAAAGGAATGAGTGATGATGGCTACTGCAGTCCTAATTACTATAATTACCGTAATATCGTGCAAGCTTAACGTCCAAAACCTAGATGGCACCACTTTTTTCTAGCACCAGCAGGTGAGAGAGCCTTGAATGGCACCCATCCACGGTCTCTAGCATGCACTGTCTCTATAGAGCGATGGCACACACTAAGTTGATGAACCCTTGCTCTAAAGTACCGCCGATGAAGGATGTGCAGGCAGAACGAGAAGAGTGAAGGTGATCAATCCATACCCAGTGTCTAAAATGTGCTCCTGTGCCAATATGGATGTCTTTCACTGTGGCACTCACAGTCACAAGCACAGGTTTCATTCCTCTTCCCTACTTCTTCTTGTTATCTTTTATTGTAGGTGGTTATATGTTTTCGTACCCGTTCATGACAGCACAAAAATACGAAAAAATAAAGTTGCCTTTTGTCCTCCCATAAAACAGCAATACTTCTATCACATTGAGTATAAAGAAAATAATGAGCTAATATGGATAACATACTACAATTTTAGTCAACTGCAGCACTGATAGAGCCTGTCATACGGCACATATAAGTCTCTAAACTCAATAAAACACGCAAAAAAATAAAACACAAAAACCGCTCTAGTTTTACAATGAATGACTGAAAGAGATTTGGATGCTTCAAATTATATTGCTTCAAGTGGTCTCTCTCTAAAATAAAACCTATCCTGGAGGCTGGGCAAGCAAATTTATCTCCGTCTGCAATGGGTTAATGAGTTGTGTCCAAATTTTTGGCATCTATTACAGCGCTGTAAGGTCTTACTTGAACGACCTCATAACCCACTTTAACAGCGTTAGGAATTTTTGATGTTGAAAAGGTCAAGAAAAACAATCCGGTTTTAGTTCGCACATTCCCATCCTTCTTGATCATGCAATTTACGTCTACTATTCTTTGGTCTTTCATGGCCTCAAGGATTTCATTTTCACCCATTGTCCTCAAATCCCTGTGAAAGATTAATCCCTCACAGGTAAGAATAGATACTTTTACTTTGGGGGTCCTGAATCTGCGTCAGTTTAAGCAAATCCTTAACCTGAGATTTAAACTGCCCTTTTGCAAGGAGACTACCATCTCCCAATTTCCGGACGATATCAAACACTTGGTCCTCTGGGTCGGCCATTAGTCGGGGTTCTTTCAGAAGGAAAATTGGTCTTAGTAGAGTCTGAAGTCGCCTCTCCTCCATGAGAAGGAGGAAGGGTAGCCGGGGAATATTTCCAGCCCGTCGGACCAGGTCCAAATCCTGGACCAAAGCCCGTTGTCCTGCGGGGACTACCATTCTCCTAACTATTGTGTCAACCTAAGCCCAATAGCTAAGAGAAAATACAGTCTTATTGTTAAAAGTTCTCACCCCCCTCCTCCCTTAGTGAAAGCCTGGTTGCGTTCTCCAGTACCAGCTAAGGGATCGGAGTTGTGAGGAAAACACTTCCTTACCGCCGAATCTGCTTAGTGCGAGGCACGGTAATTCGGTGTCACCCTCAGGTAAATACGGGAACACACAAGGAAACTCTGGTTGGCTCAGAAAAGTCACACAAAGATATAAGAATTCAGGGAAAGGAGAGAGATGCGCCTAAAGGGCGCCCCAGACTGCTTGGCCTTCCTACACAGAGGTCAAAGTCCGTAAGGACTGCGGGTTTGGGTGTGGTACTAAAGTACGACTACTGCAGTTTCGTGTAACATGCAAATTCAAAGCACTGAAGGTGCAGACAAAGCACTTGTAAGTGCAGAAAACTAAATATAGTATTTACTTAGTTAAGGTTTTACTTTGCAACCCAGAAGCGATAATGCCGAGAGAGATTGAGGCCCCAGACTCCAAGGTAGCTCAATGGCAAACGTGTTTTTGTATATTGTTGCTGCCTTTTTAACAAGGTGTGAGTTCAGCAATGCCTCATACACGAGTAGCTAGAAACCGAAACCGAAAATGCACTGGAGTGAGAGAGAAAGGATAGATAAAGGATAGAAGGGGGAAGGAGGTGGAGGGAAGGAATTGATGGGATATTTGACACCGGAGACCCAATTAATTGATCTTGTATGATTTCCGTTTTATATACATATAACGAACCGGCGTTTTATGTTATTTATTTTATGATTGTTTTTTTCTTTTAGGAATCCCCGTAGAGAACTTTATATGCTGCACTTTCCGTCCTTTGATTTGGAACATATTTTCTATAATACAAAAAATAAAAATGCAATGTATTTCGCGATTTTTTAACGAATATCAACAGTGACATGATGGTAAGGCATCCACAAGATTTTAAAATTCCCGCCACATCAAGTAATTATACTTATTCTTAGTCTAGATAATATGTATTATCCATAAACAAGGAAACATACCCAAAAATATTTTAATCTTATGAAAATGTGACATAACAAACGGTTATAGAAACAGTTCGCAATAAGTGAAATAGCATGTAAACACAAGACAATTACGTCGTCTGCTTCGACCAAAAACAAAGTTGAGGGGCGACTTGGACAGCATTTTGTATCTTTGTTATTTATATTTTTTGCTTTATTCAAGAGAGGATCGGGCTTCAGAAATGATTTTCTTGGTCTAATGTTCATTTCTATGCCACGAGCGAGGAGTGACAGAGAAAGAGAGGCGAGGGAGAGAGGAAGAGAGGAGGACCAACACTGCTGCCACGACCTGAGTCCAGAAATAGACTTGGCTGAGTGTGGTGAGGTCGAGGCATTGGCGAGTCACTGTCAATGGCCAGAAGGTGAGCCTCGACTCACGGTTCTTACGGCCGAGGAGGAGGACCAGCAGGAAAGAGGCAGCAGCGATGCCAGCGGGAACGCCCTCTACCCGGAAGGGTCGTAGCGGGGGGTCACAGAGGTCGTTCAAGGCCCCCATAGAAAAGGGCCGGTGGGCGGCCAAGGGCACCAAGCCGTTGCCCGAGCAGGCGTCCGTCCAGCACGTCCTGAGTCTGATCGTGGTGCACGGGTGCCGCAAGGTCCTCTTCATCGAGACGGAGGTCAAGATCGCGCTCTACTCCATCTGCCTCTTCGTGGGCTCGCTGCTCTGCGACTTCATTCCGATGCCCAAGGTCTACATGGGCCAGAAGGACAACGTCTTTAATGTGTACTTTGTTAAGCTACTGTGGGTGTGGCTGATCCTAGTCGTAGGGGCCTTCATCCTCCTGACCAGTGCGACCATAGGCTGCGGCCACAGGGAAGTCATAAAGAGGCACATGTCACGCCTGCTGGTCGGTACGTGCCTCTGGTATTTCTGGAGCCAACTCTTCTTCGGGTACGTGGAGAACCGTACGGGGACCTGCCTTGGACGTGCCATCATCAAGGATAAGTACGAGTGCATTAGCGGAGGATTCCACTGGCATTCATTCGATATCTCAGGTAAGAGGGGAGGTTTTGGTATAAAGCATCTTGTGTCAGAGCTATTGATAATGAGATATAATCATGGCATTAAAGTATAAACTTAATTATCTTTAAGGTGAAATAGATGTGTTTGTGTAAGTCATCAAAGGAATTTATGTTGGTAATTCTATTTGTATGTAGCAACACCCCATAAGTCGGACAATTAGTCACTGAAGCTGTAGTAACCCTGAAGGATCCTTACCTTTTGTAATTTCCAAACCATATCAATTACCTGTTGATAGAGTATGACATACACATATAAACAGACCAAGTATTTCTTTGCACTACATACACTTAGCTCAGTGACATAATAGTAACATATAATTGCCAAGACAGTTTCTACATGATATGTAACTTACTACTACATACAGTGAATCATAACTGAAAAATTTGTTATTTTTCGTGCATTCATATTTATTGCATTTTTTGGCTGTATTTATGTAGTCAGACATAAATATCAATAAATATAGAAATATTTGGAAGTAGGCCATTCTGTAATCACTGTTTATATCAGGAAAAGTGAGGTGATGGTATGGTTTTTACAATATTTTAAGGGAAAATATCTGGTCAACTTCTAGCCGCAGTGGACTCAACACTAGAAATAGTGGGAAAAACATACAAGGACAATCAGATTTACTTTCTTGACAGTTAAAGCCACTTTAGTCTTTTCCTTGCTCTCACACCAAGGGTATCCTATTAAAGAATTTCAATTAGGCTTACACCA
>BOPN01007254.1:7500-22500 GCA_017312705.2 Penaeus japonicus | reverse complement strand
TGATAGTTACTTATTCCAATAATGCAGTGTATACTCAAAATTCAAATTGCATAAGGTTGTGATTATAAGGCAGTCAGGTGCCAGTATTGTTTCCATTCAATCTTTGAGTATTGCAGTCCTTCTTAACCTGAAATCTTTACTGTTCTTAAAGTATGAGAACTTCCTTTTACTTTGAGATTTAATCCATTTTGTCACAAACCCCATGTTGAAGTTATAATCTGTGTTTGCAATGCAAATTATATTTCTCTTGTCTTCCATAGTTTCCTTAATGTTCTGTTTTTGTTAGTTGAAAGAAAATATTGAAATGTAGCATTAATTATATTTGTCTTATTTATCTTTGTATATAAGGATGTGTATTTGCTTACTCATTCATTTATGGACTTTATGCAATTTTGTTATATTAATATTATCATTATTATTGTTGTTATTATTAATTGACTAATTTCCTATTTATTTATTTTAATTTGGCATACAACATTGTTTTTCACTTTCCTTTTTTAAAGTATTAGAAGGAAAGAAAGTTAGTGATGATTGCATGTCCATACAGTTCTTTGAAAATGTTTACTTTTGAATAATTGCGTATTTCTAAATAGGAATCTACATGCACAAGCTATGATGGTGAAAAGTACCTTATCCCATCATTAAATTCTGGGGTTTTCAAAGGTGAAAGCATGGAAATGAATTGTGCAAGAGATAAGTAGATAAGTACAAAATTATTTAGATGTTTTGCACTTCCAACATGTGACCCTGGCACTTTCCTAGTAGTATCTTGAATCCTTCTGCTTTGATATTGTGAAGTATACTATTATATTATATTAACAGCACCAAATGAACATTTTATTCTTATCACCTATCAGCCCTTTCCTCTCAAGTGTTAGTTTAAAGTTGGCATGTTTTATCATTGCTCAATCCTGCCTGGTTAGTGTCTTATTGGATTATTATCAGATATTTGCTTTCTTTATAATATATATGTTAAGCATTTTTTATTTATCATGTCCTTAGAAATCAATTTTTGTTTCATCTTGCTGAAGTACATGTAGGACTTTGCAATAACAGGACATTCATTGGAAGTTAACCTGTTAACCCATTCACAACGGGTGACAAGATATCACGTCAAGTGGTGGCAGAGTCAGCCACCGGGGATGAGATATTTCGACGTAGCTATTCTCCTTGCCACCACGCTGGGTGATCAGGCGTATAGTGCTTGGTTGTGGCCTGTGCGGTCAAACAGCCAGAGACATTAGGCTAATGCATTTGAAATATTCTGGTATTTCGACCATTTGGAGCCAAATAGCCCCATCGTTAATGGGTTAGGGACAAGGCAGTTTTGGCCTTCTGGACATTATGCTGGGGTATTTTAAAATGTGCAGGCCTAAGACCATGGGATATTCTTCCACTGAAGTGGCAGCTGGCCAAATAAAAGCCATGATGTTGCATTCACATCACCAGCTGGAAGACCAACTAAGCCATGATATGAATATTACATCATCCGTTATTGGGTTAAGAGCATTTTAAAATACCTTTATGCATTTTCTGAAGTTAATAGAATACCATGAAAAGTATAATGAACAATTTTGATAGAAATACGCAAAATAATTTTGTATTTTTGACTGAAATGAAATTGATACCTCAGTTATTAGCAAGTTTGATTTTCTTGCAGAAGTTAATGAGCTGTAAACTGGAAGAGTAGAACAAAAATAATGGACTGTGATAAATAGAGGTATGAGGCAACATGGATATTGATATGATATTTTATTGTTTTGGTGATTAACCACTTGTATCCCACATTTTAGTGTATAAAAACTATCTAAAGAAATATAACATTGACTGTTTTCTTTGTGATTTTTTGTTCTTCCAGTGGACTATATATATCTTTAATGACACTTGTTAAACTAGAATTACATGAAACTGAAAGTATTTCAACAATTTTCTGGCTTCCAATTGACCACTAGTGCATATTGTCTTCACCTAAGCATGACCAGTATGTGACAATTTAGTATGTGTAACCCCTAGAGGTTAAAGAACAATTGCATTATGATCCGGATATATTTGTATATTTTCTTAATTTTTATTTTTGCAAGGAGAAAAGGTGTTAATACCAAAAGGTAGTATGATTGGTAGAGTAGATAAGAGTTAGAATTAAAAAGCAAGAATATTCACACTTACAAATTAAAAAGACAAGCTTATGGACAACACAGCTCCTGTTTAAAAAAAAGACAGACCCAAATCTAAGCAAACAGTATTTAATTGTGTAGGTGGCAACATGGAGTGAACATTCACTTTTGTCTTCGTCACAGCAGATTGCAGATGATTTTTAGTTATGTCAAGTTTTCAAAAGAAATTGAAAAATGTTTTGTTGAGCTTTTTTATTAATGGTAAACTGTTCAGTCAAGTGTTTTCTCCTGGTCCTTTGTGGCTTACTTTAGTAATAGAACTTTATTATGTGATATTATACATTACTAATCCTACAGTACAATTTCTGTACGACAATTTTTTTATTTGGAATCATTGCAATGTATATAGGAGTGTTTTAAAAATATTTATATATTTTGTCTTCATCCACTTCTGATAGAAAATAAAACTGTTAGTGTTTATATTGTTTCATATTTTTTATCTTGTATTCAAAGAATATCTTGTCAGAACCAAGAAGCAAATAATGCTTAACATTGCAATAGAATATTGATATTACTTAATCATATGATAAGAATGGAGGCACATCAGAATTTATAATAAATTACAGTGCTTTATGAAAAAGTCCCAGTACATATCTGAAGGTAATAAGCATATCATTATTTAAATAAATATCTACTACTGAATTTTTATATATTCCACCTTTTATAATGGGCATACATGTATGCTTATGTGTGTGCATGTGCTTGCATGTATGTTTGCATATGCATGCATGAAACAGACAGAGAGAATAATTTATATTTTCCAGAATGAGTTTATAAAATTATAATTTTCAAATAAAATAAATATTTAAAAAGCAGTAAAAACAAAGATGGTGTACTTTTAACTATTTTATTTCAATTTGTTTAACTATGATAGTAACAGGTCAGAGGACAAAAAAATGAAACATATGATGCTACTTTTTATAACCTCCATATACAAACAACACTATATACAAGAAGAGCTACACTCAAAAATACCCTTGGAGAGTGGAATGACAGATTCGTTATGTGACATTTCATATAAAATTGTAAGGACTATGAACTCCTAGACTTGTATAAAAATTTCATCTGTAATGCATTGTCAATCATCTCTACCAGTAGAAGTTGTAAGGTAAATCCTGTCAGCTTTAGATATACCAGTCAAATTTACTGTTTCGTATATGTGAAGGACTTTTATTCACTACAAAAATAATGTCTACACATACAATAGTGACTTGGTACATTATAGACAAGGAAAGACATGATTTACCCAATTCTCACTAATCCAACTTAACCCAACAGCAATACCAGGTATGTTATGAATGAATATACACTTTTCTAGAGCACTGTGCTGAACTGTGCCACTTTTAATTATGGCAATCAACAGGAGACAAAGTTATACTACACTATATTTTCTGAAGGCTTCATGGGTTTTCTGGAACAGGCATGCTCCTAGTGAAGCAAAAGTAATCATAATGAAAAATAGACAATACTAGATTTCATAATGTATATAATAATTTTTTTTTAAGGAGCAGGTGACTTGCATGTTAACATAATTGCAATTTGAGTTGAATTGGATCACTGAGAGGAGTATAGTTTTTGTTCTAAAAATATTAATGTTGCACTGCCATTCACATTTTTATACATTCACATATCATATGAAGGAAAGTCCTAGGACAGTTTGTTACATATCTTGATCCCCTGTTATCTATAGTTTGTTTAATACACTACAAAAAACAAAACATACATCTGCCAAATTTATACCTATAAAAAAAACTGATTATATAATCAATTTTAACATGGCTAAATAAATTGTTAAAACATTGTATAATGCACACCTTCTTTCAGTTCTATGGGAAAGTAATTAAGAACTAAATTTAACTGAAAAGAAAAATTCAGACAATCAACAGAGCAATAATTGCTTCAAAAATTACTTGAATATTTGAAGCCAAGAACTCAGTCTTCCATTCTACACAAAAACACTATCAGACATTGAAATCTTCCGAGTGAATAAGGTTGCAAGGAACATAATGCAACCAAAAAAAAAGGGCTTATACACATTGCCTCTTTATTTCACTGGGTGGTTCCTTTACTTCTGTAGGTGTCCTAAAATATGGGTGATTTGTAAATCTACTGATCTTATCTCTAAACTGTTGGCCCTGAATCATATTACAAGCAACTGCTTAGTTCTTACTGGAGACACATGAACATTATTTTATTTCAGACATACATGGGTTACCTATTCATTAGTATTTAAATATGTGCACAAGTTCGATTGAATGAACATTAAACAAAGAATCAGACGTAAAGAAAATTAATTAATATCATAAAATAATAATGAATATAATAATAAATAATAATGAATATAATAATAACAATAATAATGAATATAATAATAACAATAATAATTATATTAATATCATTATCATAAATATAATTATAATCATAATTATGATTATATTATGATTATTATTATTATCATTACTATTATTATCATTATTATTATTATTATTATTATCATCAGTATTATTGACAATAATAACAATAACAATATCAATATCAGAGTCTGTATCAATATTAATATTAATAATACTAATATTAATACTAATACTAAAACTAATACTATACTAACATTAATACAAATACTAATATTAATATCAGTATTAATATTAATACTAATATTATTATCACTATCATTATTATTGTTATTGATATAAATATCATTAAAATCATTTCAATGATGATGATCACAATAGCAAAAATAATAATGATGATAATAATAATAATAATAATAATAATGATAATAATAATAATAATAATAAAAATAAGAAGAGAAAGAAGAAAAATAAAAAGAAAGAAGAAGAGTAATATTAATAGCAATGAGAGCACTAATGATTCCTACAATGATATAATCATAAAATTATTAATGGCAATAATAATAAAAATATGATAAATTTACTAATATAATTATGACAATAATAATAGGAAGAAAAAGAACAATAATAATAATAACCCTTAATCATTATAACCATTATCACTAAAATAATAATAATAACCACAATCACTGAAACAGCATCAATATTAATGATACCTTTACATGGAATACAAATACATATAGTCACATTAACATAGTTCCAACAATTATCATGAATATCATTGTTTTTTTATCATCATCCCTATTAAAATAAATGATAAAACAAAATAATGAAAGATATCATAACAATAATTATCATAAAAAAAATAATAACAATGGAAATAATAAAGACTAAATTGTAAACAAATGAAAAAAATTATAGATTTACAGACTTCAGGTCACATGACTATAATAAAAATGAAAATTCATATGTTTTTTTGTTTTTTTTTCTAAACATCAAAATAAACAAAAATAATTGAAAATAAAGTAGAATTAAGAATATAAAGATAAATAATAATGATGATATAAATAAGAACAGGAGGAGCAATGATAACATTAATAAAGTAGCTATTGGCATAAACTTTATCTTTATAAAAAATACTATTACTATTCATATCATCATCAGTATTACAATAATTACTATTGCTATGATTATAAATATTTTATTTAGCATTAACATTAACATCATCATGACAATTTATTCATCATTACCACCTTTAAAAATCATATGTACTATTATATTTACAAAAAAATATATTTATAATCATGTTAACAATAATAATAATAATAATAATAGTAATAATAATAATAATAATAATAATAATAATAATAATAATAATAACAATATCAATAACAATAATAATAATTATTATCCTTATTACAATAACAATAATAATAAACATAATTACAAAAACAATTATTTTCTCAACAAGAAAAATCCACAAGGAAATGGTCATGCATATATGTTTACAAATCAGACAGTGTCCTACACACATTTCATGTCTCACAGCAACTTTCTACACATAGTCCTACTACCTAGAAGAAAAATGCACAAGAAGACTTCTTCCCTTAGGTTTTATGGTTACATGCTGCTGCAGAACCTTGCACAATATTGCTACACATTGAGGGGGTCACAGACACTATGAGGTTAACTATATTATGAATATTACATAGATATTTATTAAACTGGGTTGTTATACCAACTGACTTGTATTCAGCCAACACACATTTGCAATATTTGATGATAAGACTATATAACAGGAATGAAAGTAAATTATTTGTTTGTGTGTGCAACATGACTCAAATACCATGACTGATAATAAATTTTAAAATAACTTAAATTCCATACAAGAAAAAAAGACAAAAAAAAAGACAAGACTTAGGCGATTGTTGTACAATCCTTTATCATGAAACAGCTACTGAAACCTATCAATGCACAAACTATGACATAAAACACCAAGTAGTTGAGTTGAAGGTATATCACCTATAAATCATTTCGGTTCATTTCAGTTACAGTGACAGGAAATTATCTAGTTCTTTTGTTCCGATATGTATGTCTTGAAGGTACTCCTTTTACTGCTTACATGTACACGGCAGCTTACAAACACCACTACTAATATGCAAATGAATAACCAAATATGTGCTTGTGAATGTATATGTACATGCAAGTCTACATGTGTATTTGCATGTGCATGTGTATTTTCATGTGCATGTCCATGTGCATGTGCATGTGCATGTGCATGTGCATGTGCTTGTGCTTGCTCTTGTGGCTGTGCATGTGCACCCGTTCTGTTCGGGAGGGGGAGCAGGAGTGGGTGTGGGTGCAGGCGTGGGTGCAGGCGTGGGTGTGGGTGTGGGTGTGGGTGTGGGTGTGGGTATAGGTATAGGTATAGGTATAGGTATAGGTGTAGGTGTAGGTGCAAGGTGCAGGTGTAGGTGTAGGTGTAGGTGTAGGTAAGTGTAAGTGTAAGTGTAAGTGTAAGTGTAGGTGTAGTTATAGGTGTGGGTATAGGTGTAAGTGTAGGAGTAGGAGTAGGTGTAGGTATAGGTATGGGTGTAGGTATGGGTGTAGGTGTGAGTATGGGTGTGGACATGGATGTGGGTGTGGGTGTGCATGCGCTTGAGTGTGCTTGTGAGTGCATGTGTATGTGTGTGAATGCACATACGTGTGCTTGTAAGTATGAGCTTGTGTACATGACTGCACGTGCATATTGGCTTGACCATCTGTGTGAAATGTGTATACACTATTTTGTGCATGTTTTTTTGTTTGTTTGTTTTTTTGTTTTTGTTTTTGTTTTTGTTTTTGTATGAGTGTGAGTGTGAGTGTGAGTGTGAGTGTGAGTGTGAGTGTGAGTGTGAGTGTGAGTGTGAGTGTGAGTGTGAGTGTGAGTGTGAGTGTGAGTGTGAGTGTGTGTGTGAGTGTGAGTGTGTGTGTGTGAGTGTGTGTGTGTGTGTGTGTGTGTGTGTGTGTGTGTGTGTGTGTGTGTGTGTGTGTGTGTGTGTGTGTGTGTGTGTGTGTGTGTGTGTGTGTGTGTACGCAAGCGCATGAGCATGCACGTGCGCATGCATGTGTGTGCGCACTCGTGTGCAAGCATAAGTGATTGTGTGCTTAACCCATTGCGGACAGGAGCCAAAGGGTGCTAACTGGAAGTCAGGATGGGAAATGTCTGACAAAACATGCACTGGCCATAAATTAGAGGGACCGGGCTGATGTTTTTTCTGTGCCCCCAGTAGAACAGACTTGCCCAGCAAGCATTTTTCCTTAGCACAGGTTTCTGATGACTTTGGAAACTGCAGCTCTCAATCTAGTGATGTGATGGTCCTAAAACTTGACTGTAAGCATATTTCAACAATGAGCAACTACTGATGCTGCACCATGTACGCAATGATGTCTGTCTTTTAGGCCTAATCAGGGTTGTCATGTATGTAATGACTTCTGTCCACAACAGATTAAGTGTGTCCATGAATGTGCATGCATATGTTTCTACAATATGAGCATTACCTGCAAGTATAAAGATGGATATCAATAAAGATGGACTGCATTTTCTAATAAAAAAGGGAAATATTGGTCTGGTATAAAATACAAAGAACTTTCAGAAAAATATAGTGACAATAAATTACACTTTCCTGAGATAATGACATAAAATTGAGAGCAATAACAAGTCATAAATGATACTATGAGCAATGACATAAGAAGAAAGGTAATAATACCATGAACATCTCATTCACCTGAAGAGAACTATACACCAGGCTTTCAGCAAGGAAGCCTATGTGAAACCTCACCTTTATAAGATGACAAAGATAATTATAGAAAAAAAAGGAAAAAGTATTACCTTAAAACCTCCAGAATAAATCTAGATTATGGCAGGACAAAAACAGGCACAACTCTGAAACTGTAATAAAATACACATACATCCTTAATTTCTACATTGCTTGCATAAAAGATCATTGAATCTCCTCATACAGCAAACCAATTAATTTTGGATAATCAACTTTAGATTCGTACCCTAACCTATTCTATCTACACTGTTTTGCCATTATCATACACACTTTTATTTCAAGTATATTTACATCACTAAATAAGAGAAATACAATGAAAATGGAACTCTGCAATATTTTTGGGGTGTATCAAATGCACATATTTGGGCCAATTGCATGTCAAAAAAACAGAAGACAGAATGCCTCGGAAGTGGACTGAACACACATTTGTAACATTTGCTACTTTCCCTTTGTTAAATTTAAGACAAATTACTGGAAGAGGGATAATCTTACTTTTTGTCTTGATTCTTTCATCTTCTCACAAATTAAAATAATGATTAATCTCCATATTACATTTCACAGCATTTTTTACAGATTTGGAAGAAAGTGCAGGAAACTATAGCTGTCTGAGGTGTTTACCTGGTAATCAGGGTGCATTTATATACAATAAGTAGATCTCTCTGAGCAATAGCTTCCAACATCTTTAAATCACAATAAGGATGGAAAGGGAAGTAGCATTTGTTTTATTTCTTTAGATATTAAAAAAAAAAAAAATCTGAAGCACAATTTAATTTTAAAAACCCTAAGTTTCTAATTATTTGAATTAGTTTGTGATTCACATTTCCATTTATACATTATATTCACCTATATAAAAAAAATCAATTTGCCACTTATTGTGTTTATACTGCACAAGCTCATCATAAAAAAATGGAAGATTCTCTGGTTCATATAAAATTCATAATAAATTCACCAACATTCGCCAGGTAATCTATAGTATCCATTCTCATAATACTGTGAAAAAGACCTTCTGGATATCAAAATCCATTCCCTAGATAGCCTGGTGATTAAAATATGATCTCAAAATGAAATATTTCCCACCACCAAAAGCAAGTCCTAGCACATATCATATTTTCAAAATGTAGGCCGACATGCACAAGGATTATATTCATGACCACAGTCCACAATGGTAGACCAAATATCTCAAATTCTTTTGACTAGTTTGAATTTTTCCATAATTTACTGCTAAAACACTAGCTTTATAAAGGGGTAACAAAAAAAACGTAATCAATTACTGACATCATTCAAATGCAGAGAACCTGAGACTTTATCAAAGGTATTCACCATTACAAACAAAGAAGCTCAATAGACCTTATAAACACCTAGAGAATCTCCACTTTCCATTACCAAACAGCAGTCATAAACAAAACACCTTGGCAAGTAAATGATCAAAGTTTCTGCATTTGTAGATACAGTATACCTGAACTGTGAGTAGTAAATAGTGCTGCCTTTTTGTGCTACCAAACCCCAAACAACAAAGCCTATACACCGCCACCAATTATTGCTAAAGCACCTTTCCTGGTAGATTCAATAAAAATAGTATCTTTTAATTACATGGAGAGGAAATATTACAAGGGTCCTAGCACTACACAGGTCCTATGTTAAATCATAGCATGTTGGGTTCTTTGTCTGCAATTCCACAATCAAGGATTTTGATAGAATTACATACATTAGTTTCCAACTTCATCTCACTCTTACATCTCTTTTCTGTAAATAAGAAGTGTACAACATTCTTTCACACTTTTTAACTTCTTTTTATATACTGCCTTTCAACATTTACAAACAATGTAGGTTCTCTGTTGTTCATAACCATTACCCCTAATGAACTGTCCCATATGTCAAAGGTGCTTTGGCTATTGTAGTTTCAGGGACCGGAACCTTATATAACAGGACAATATTTCATAGAACATGTTACTAATAGACTGCCTGAAACTTTATATTTAATCTATCTTGGAAACAACATGAAACTATTAACTATATATTGAGTACCTAAATATTTCACATTGTACATGTTGCATCAAAGTACACATAACAGCCATCTTACTAAGACTGCTGCACACGACGATACACGATATATGATATCGCTACAAAACCCAAAGCGACTGTGAGAGAAGCCAACAAAGATTTACTTTGTTTTAGAACTCCTCTTAGCATAGTCATGTGTACTGCATTGATAGAGAAGTACGTAGCCTTCTGCAATAGAGAAAAATCTATGAATCAACAGAAGAGCAACTGCACTCAGTTATATATCACAGAATAATGTAACTTAATCATATCAAATATATATTCAGAACATATATACATCCTGGTTTCTAAATTAAAATGTATGACATATTCCTGAAATATTTAAAAGCCAAGTAATAACTACATTAGAAAGCTACATCAGCTCATTCCAAGAAAATACTGATGCATGTACAGAAAAAAAATTATTCAAGCTTTCTTGATATACATTTATTTCATACTCTAGATGAAAATACAATATCTTTCATACTTGTCAAAAGCTTTCCTTACCTTAAAAGAGTCTCTCTTCTGTATACGTTCCCAATATGCCTGCAAAGCTGGACGTTTACCTTCAGACCAAAATCTTCGTTCATATCCAAGCTGATTCAAACGATTTAAAAGAATAGCTAAATCAACATCAGCAATGCTGAATAATGATCCACACAACCAACTGTCTACATTATCTGTTGAAATAAGAAAAGAATATATATACATTAATAAAATTTTATAATAAAGTTTTCCTCAGTTTCAGGCTATTTTATGTCTTTTAAAAATAGGTTTAATGTTTTTATAAAGTAATGTTAAAAGTTATATAACTGAAAAATCAAATTTTGACCTGAATCACAATTTTAGAGATGCCAAATTACTTTGAAATTAGAGCAAAACTTCAAGTGAAACACCCCCTCATCCTTAAACCATTTACAACGGGACATATTTTCACTTCTATGTGATAATACGAACAATGGAGTCTATGAAATCATGAAAAATAATTATATCTAATAACAATCTGGAGTTCTATTGCTGACATTTCAGCACATCATAACTGCCCTGCATGGAACTCGCCGAGAAAATGCACGTCTCAGGACGTCACCCAGGTTCGGGAATATTTTCTGACCACATGATAGGACGTCAACCAGCAGGTTAACCCATTCACGCCGGGGCAGTTCCGGCTTTGCGCGGTCGCAATACCAGGGTTCTCGAACGCATAAGCCTAACGCCTCGAAATTCTCGGGCGCACAAACCGCGAGCCTCGGTTGCCCACTCGCTCTACCCGAGCGCGCGGCTTCCCCTCATAGCGTGTCCAGGGCGTCTGACGCGAAAACCACAATACGTGCTATCGCGTCACCCGGCGTGAATGGGTTAACCCACTCACGCCGGATGACGTGCTGACACGTTTCGTGGTTTTCGCGTCCGACGCCGCCGACGAGATATCTGGCCAAGGCCGGCGCTCGGGGTGAGCGAGCGGGCAGCCCAGGCTCGCGGCCCGTGCACCCGAGAATCTCGAAGCGTTCGGATGATGCGTTCGAAAACCTCGGTATAGCGACCGTGCAAAGCCGGAATGGCCCCGGCGTGAATGGGTTAAGAGAGGAGAGGGGAGGGTTTGAAATCAGAGTAACAAACTTCATATACAATTCCCTTAACCCATTCATGCCGGGGCTTATATGTATGTAATGCTGCTCCTGCCAGCTAGATTACAAGCATGTGCAGTGACAAAGTAGGAGATCTGTCCGGTGCAATGCTGACCGCACTTTTACAAGTGCTTTTCATCTGCCCACTTCAACGGGGTAATAACCGAAGGTTTTTGTATTCGTTTACATTATTTTCACAAGTGAAGAAAAAAGTGTGTATACAAATGGAATTCCTATGAGTGTGTGATTATGTAATGATGTAAAACATATGTTTTGAGGGAGAGTTCATGATGGTTTCACCCAGTTAAAGCAAAATATTAAGGACATCAACTAGTGCGAATGGGTTAAAACAATGTCCAAAACATAGTGATGATAGAGCAATCCCACTGAATGGCTTTGCATTAACCCATTGCAGACAGGAGATGGATTTGTTTACCCAATCTCCAGGATAGGTTTTGTTTCCAAGCGAGGCAGCTTCACACAACATACCTTGACTTTTCCCACTCTCTTTGTCACTCACTGTAAAACTAGAACCATTTTTGTGTTTGGCATTTTTTTTTTTATTGTATTGAGAGACACATGTGTCATATACCAGCTTCTATCAATGATGCAGTTGACAAAAATTTTAATACAATTTTAGTACATCTCATTATTTTCTTTAAACTCAGTGTGATAGAACTATTGCTGTTTTATGGGAGGACAAAAAGCAACTTCCTTTTTATCATATTCATGTAGTCATACTTATGACTATGAGTACCACAGTACAAGGCAGCCCTACTGGCACAGGGGCACACTGTAGGCACTAGGTATGTTTTGAGTCACCTTCCTCTTTTTGTTAGGCCTGCACATTCTTCATCACCGGCACTTTAGACCTAGAGGTCTGCATCTTGCTATGTGCCATCTCTGTCTAAAGATAGTGCTTGTTATACATCTTAGATGGGTGCCATTCAAGGCTCTCTCTTCTGCTGGTGCTAAGAAGAAGTGGTGCCATCTAAGATTTGGATTTTAGGTTAAACCCATTTTTCTTAATACTATGGCAATTGTACTAATGATGACTGAAATTGTCATCATTACTCACTCATTATTCATAGCACAATAAACACAGCGCTCTAAAATCCCTCAACATTATGTACATCACAACAACCGCCGTCTGCCCAAAAACTCATACGTCATGTATGTCATGACATATGTCCACAATGGGCTAATCATCAACCTCAACAAATTATAATACCTTCATCAGCATTTCACAATACAAGTTTACTTTAAGTACAAATGACATCTAACATATCCAATAAAGGAATACTGATCAACTTCTCAAATAAGAGAAACTTCAGAGCGCCACATTAAAAAAGTCTGCACATATTTTTACAAATACGAGTTACATTGAGAAAATATACAAAACCTCACTATTTTTGGATTTATATGTTGCCAACCATTCATAGACTGAGACACAATAATAGTTATTATTGGATGAAATTCTCTTTCAATTCTCATCTCACCTCTCTTCATTTGTTACACTCTGATTTAACTGAAAAAAAAGTATATGCAAGACTGTCAATATTTCTGGAAAAGGGAGGGAGGAAGCACATGCATCTAAACATCAACAACCTCCCAAACAGTAAAGCATATGCACCTGGTAAATTCAACGAGAGCTGGTCCTCCACTTCCTGCAGTGTGTCATCAACTTTCTTCAAGACTTCCTCAACTTCCTCTCTCGTCTTGTTGAGATTGAGCGCTCCTTTTTCCGCATCCTCTGCTTTCTGGAGGAGAGCATCACGAAACTCTGGCATCCTCTCTGCATGGTCTCTCAGGATGATGTGCCTCTTCTTTACAATATCTGTAACCAGTTATTTTACATATACAAATAAAATCTAAATTGTTCCTAGAGAGAGGAATTACATATCATCATCATCTTTGAAAATATCATCATCAGCAATAACACTCATATATTTAAAGATAAAAGCATTTGTAAAAAATGGCAAGAATCACATTTATGATCATAACTTCTGCAACAATTGATTCAGCAATAATACATCATTACTATTCATCATATTAATCAATAAAAATACAAATAACATTAAAAACTATTACAAAAATAACAAACTAAACATAATAGAAAAAAGAAAAACATTTAAAAATTAAAAATAAACAATAATAATAATAATAGCAATAATCATCATAATGATAATAATGATAATAATAATGATAATAATAATAAAGATAGTACTAATAATAATAGTAATGGTAATGGTAATGACATTGACAATGATATTGGCAATGGCAATGGCAATGGCAATGGCAATGCCAATGCCAATGGCAATGGCAATGATAACGATAATTATAATAATAACAATAATAAACAACAACACTAATGATAACAATAATATAAATACTACTACTACTACTACTACTACTACTGATAATGATAATGATAGTGATAGAGAGGGAGATAGAGATAGTGATAGTGACAGTGACAGTGACAGTGACATAGACAGTGACAGAGACAGTGAAGTGACAGTGATAGAGATAGATAGAAATAGAAATAGAAATAGAGATGGTGATTAGAGATAGAGGTAGAAATAGTGATAGAAATAGTGATAGTTATAGTGACAGTGGTAGAGACAGTGATTGAGAAAGTGATAGTGATAGTGATATAGTGATACAGAGAATAAGAGACAGAGATAAAGATAAAGATAAGATAGAGATAAAAATACAGATAAAGACAGAGATAAAAATAAATATAAAGATACAGAGATAGACATAGTGATAGAGATACAGATAGAGATAGTGATATAGTGATAGTGATATAGAAATAGAGTTAGAGTTAGAGTTAGAGATAGTGATAAAGTTAGAGTTTGAAGTAGAGATAGAGATAGAAATAGCAACAGAGATAGAGAAAGAGATAGTGATAAAGTTGGAGTTAGAGTTAGAGTGATAGTGATAGTGATAGTGATAGTGATAGTGATAGTGTTAGAGATAGAGATAGAGATAG
>BOPN01007253.1:25000-27500 GCA_017312705.2 Penaeus japonicus | reverse complement strand
AAAATAAATTGGTTTGAAATATTTTGGCTAATTGTATAACCAATTATTTTCATGACATAGTGTTGACATATTCACACACACACACACATGTATGTATATATATATATATATATATATATATATATATATATATATATATATATATATATATATATATATATATATACGTATATATATATATATATATATATATATATATATATATATATATATATATATGTGTGTGTGTGTGTGTGTGTGTGTGTGTGTGTGTGTGTGTGTGTGTGTGTGTGTGTGTGCGTGTGTGTGAGTGTGTGAGTGTGTGTGTACACGCACACTTGTGATAGAGTTTTTTTCAACAAATTGAAATTTTCTGCAAATTAAAGGTAGAATATATTTTCAGGAGGTCTTTTGAATATTACCTTATTCACCATGTGCCGTATTCAGGAGGAACGAACTCCGAATCATCGCTTCAGTCAGAATAATCAATCACAGTAGCTTGAAAGTAAATCTTGATCTAATCAGAGTGTTAAGGTCGGACGTCGCTGAAAGGAAAATCATAGGTATTTCTGGTCCAAGGATAGAAAGAAAGTGGTTATTGTTACGAAAAAGGATTATTGAATGTTGTAGTTATCAAGTTGTGGATACTTTTTTTTCTTGTTGCCAGTCCTCTATGACACCAGGGAATGATTGTGATATCTCCATATACTGCACTGTATCTGTCTACCATAGAACCATAATTTCACATCTTCATACATTTTTTTTTTCTTTTTCTTTTTTTGTTGTATCCTTTACACGACCAAATCAAGTACTATTTGTATAGGTAAAAATATTTGGAAGAAAGATCACAATTTCGGTCATTGTACCATTAACAAGTTTTTTTTGAGTGATTGTAAGGTTATGACTGATTTTTGTTCTGAAATATCAAGTACTTTAACGTCTTCGAACAAGCATTAGTAAATGTAGATAGACAATTTTGATTTGTACTGCTAATAACAACACGGTCACTCAAAAGGTATTATAGAAATGAAATACCAATAAGCCAACAATTGTATTCAGAAGTGTAACGATAAAGCTTAGAAGTTTAGATGATATTCTATGATACCCAGTAAAATAGTAGGGAATAATTACTTTGCTAGGAGAAGCAATCAGAGATTATAGTGACACAATTCATGCTTAAGTGTATTTAAGCTACAGTGTTTCGTGTTTCTTTTCGAAGTAAGTTACACTAAATCACCATTAGCTTCGATGTACAATAGTCTTGCTATACGATGTACGATAGTATTTTCGGTAGTGCAAACTACTTACCATCAACCTTACTAACATTTTTGAACCGACTATATGTAGTTCATGGTCCTAGTAAGACATTCCCCTTTTCGCTTTAAGTTATTAAATAAAATAAAATAAAAGAAAAGGGAGGAAAAAAAAGAAAAAAAGAAAAAAAAAAGAAAAAGAAGAAAAAAAAAAAAACGTCTGAATGAGGTTACGTTGTCGTCAGCGTAATATTTTCAGCCAATAACACGATTAACAGTCATATATTGCTTCAGCTTAACTCCCAATCAAACCGTGTCTAATGTTAGCATATCCTTGACATTCAAAGGACAGAGTGCTTTTCGAATTATAATTTCCAAAAAGTCGCATCATATGTATTTTTCTGTGTTCGAGAATACTACACCGAGGTAACGAGGCAGGGGAAATACCTTCCTACATGTTATATTAACATGCTGCTAATGATCGAAGTCCCATAGCTTATAATGTACAATTATTTTAGTTGTCTAATAAATGCATTTTCCCCTCTCCAGCTAGCAGAGTATAATACTGCTCAGGCTTCAGAATAACTGTAAAAGCAAGCCTGTTAATTGCATTTCATAATATTATGTATATTCTCATATATAATAATACCTGTATCTAAATTAATAACCTATGATATGGCCTCCCTCCCCACTCACTTTAAATTGAATAGTGGGATGGGGAGGATCTGAATAATGTCGTGGGCAGTATCAGAACCGGTGAGATTATTTGAAAGCGAATCCCCAAATTCACTTTATAGGCATTCCATATCTGTAATTAGTAAGAGTAATTATTAATAAGCAATATTTTTTCGGTTCCTGCATTTATGTTAATCTTCTTTTAATCCTTTTTCGAGAGGCCACCCGATATCTGTTTACTAAGCAAGCAAAACAAGGAAAAGAAATATGGATATTATTGAACTCATTAAATCATTATAAACCCGTAGTTTTAGCTTTAGAATTAATGCTTTACACTAGCACTATCGATTCATCTAGGAGACATAGAGAGATAATTAGAAAAAGAGATGATAAAATCTATTACTAGTAAAATACAATATGAAAGGAATTTTGTATTTTTTTCTTGCTTTCACCATTCCATAAAAGTGTGTTGTGTAACTAGCGAGTACTAGTACATGTACCACTATTTTAATTAGCATGATTTTAATTAACAAACTTTGATTTTGCCTCACACACACACACACACGCACGCACGCACACACACACATACACAC
>BOPN01007253.1:0-5000 GCA_017312705.2 Penaeus japonicus | reverse complement strand
GTAGCATTGATTATGTTACTTACAGCAGCATTATTAATTGCATTTGTAATGGTAATGGTAGTGGTGATGGTGATAACGAGGATGTTGATGTTGATGTTGATGTTGATGTTGATGATGATGTTTATGTTTATGTTTATGTTTATGTTGATACTAATACTGATTCTGATACTAATGCTGATGCTGATACTGAGGTTGATGTTGATGTAAATGCTGATAATGTTGTTACGTTATTACGTTAACAATAACGAAAGCGACAAAACACTAACAAGGATAATAATATCTTATAGATACGAATTAGAGCTGATTCTGCAACACCCTTAGCTGCGTTTTAGATAAAATGATAACAATAACAATAATGATGATAATGATGTTAGTAATAATAATCATAAAAATGAATATAATTATTTTAAGAATAATAATACTGATAATGATAATAATAATGATAACAATAACAATAATAATAGTGATAATGATAACGAAAATGATAATAACAATAGCAATGACCAAGATAACACCAATTGTAATGATAATGATAAAAATGATGGTTGAGTTAATCCCACAAATGAACATATTTTTTTCACATTCTATATTTCCGCACATAGCAAACGAAACACCAGATTCAATAATATTATACCTGGACTCTAATGGAACCTTGTTTGAAATCTCACATATATCCTGATCCAGTGAGTGATTTGCTGTACTTACTGAACTGTATCATAAAATCAACATTTTGTATACGCGATTTTCATTAATTTGTATCATACAATTCACTGTATCTAACATACATTTACACAATGTAACTTCTACAGGCAAGCATTTTAGACACGATTTCAGAGCTTTTGTAAATAGACATTTAGTGCTACATGAAAAGGTCAGATACTTCCCTGTCTTAAGTTAAAGGCAAAACTTATGCGTAGAAGGACACAAGGGAAAAGGAGAGAGAAAGATAAAATAGAATAAATTCCGTTACCGGTAACCAGATAAGAGAAATCAAATTAACAACACAGCTTTTGTAAGCATAGTACTTTGTATGTGATTATATAAGCCATCCATTATGAATGTTATGGTGTTAAGTTTATTTTACATATCAGAGTAATATTCATCATTGGCTTTGATATTTGAAGTAGTGAATCGAGCCAGGTGCTAATTGCATTGCATGGTATTCCGGTGGAAACTGTCATTTTCATAGTGCATCATATAATATTCATGAATGATATAATCCAGCCAAACGTATATGTTTTATTTTTCAAATTAAAACAAACACCGTTCTTGCTACAGAGGATGAATTTCGGATCAGATCACTGAGAGAAAAACATGATTTTTTCACTGGTATCATTATAATCTTTATCATCATTATTATCATTGTTGTTGTTACTATTGATGATGTTTTATTTTTTCCTATCATTATCATCACTATTATTACTATCATCACTATCATCATCATCATTATTATTATGGTAGCCGTATGATTTATATCTTTATCTTTATCTTTGTCATTATTGTTATCATTGTTATTATTATTATCATAGTCATAGCTTTAACATCTTAAAATTATGTTTATCATTATGATTATCACTTTCGTCAACATTAGCATTATCATTATATATTTTTCATCACCGTTATAACTGCTATTATCATTATTATCAACATTAGTCCTATCATTATCATTATTTTCCTTGATATTATCATCATCATTATCATTTTTATTTTCATTATCATTATTGTTATCATCATCATTATCATTTTTATTTTCATTATCATTATTATTATCATCATCATTATCTTTATCATCGTTAATCATAACTATTATAATTGTCATCATTAACCTTCTTATTATCATTATGAATACCATTATCATTGTTACTCATATCCTGACTATAATTGTAATCTTCATCACTATAATTATTGAGACTCGTAATACTGCTATCATCATTATTAGTTTTCATTTCATTGCTGTTATTCTATTGACCATCTTTTTATATAATCATTATTATTATTAATGTTGTTGTCATTATCATTAATATTGTCATCATTATTATACCATTATCATTATTATCATCATTCAGCTTAACAATGATTTGAGAAACAGGAATATTTGATAATACCGCTTGAAGTTATATTTGATAAAGTTTTTATAGTGTTACACAAACAAACATTTTGACTGTCGTTTCTTCAAAACGTCCAAACTTCGTTCATTCTTGTTGTTGAATGAACGTATTTGAAACATTTGGATTTAAAATTTATTTCTTCATATTTTCTAAGCTTTATCAACTCTAAATGTAATTGCAGTAAGGAAAGGAATGAGAGCCTGTCATTGACAAGTCTCCATTATGCGATATCAGGATTTACACCATAGGTTGGTAATGATGATTTGATAATGTGAATAATCATCATTATCATTTGCTCATGATTCTCAGTATCATTATCATTATAATAATGACAGTAATAACAATAGTAATAAAAAAGGATAATAATGATAACACAAATAATAGTAATCAAATAAATTGGTAATAACGATAATGATAAAAGTGATGATAATAAAAAATGATAACAATAGTAATGATGATAATAATGATAAAGATGATATTCAAACAAATATATAGATTATGATCATAACAATAACAACAGTATTGGTGATTAAGAGAATCCTGACCCAAAGTATTAAATGGTAATAATGATAATGAAAATAGTAATGATAATAAAAAATGATAACAATAGTAATGATGAAGATAATATTCAAACAAATATATAGATCATGATCATAACAATAACAACAGTAATTTTGATTAAGAGAATCCTGACCCAAACTATTGAAGTGATCGCTCATCTGACCCTATTCAGTTTCAGAGGCAGATATATGCCTAATTACATAATATTATTTAGTACAAGTCTTTTGTTCTTTTGGTGGAATAAGCATTCTACACTATGGAATGTTACAGACATTTCAAATTAAGTAGTATATCCTTAGGATTGGTTAGTTTAATATACAGTATATATATATATATATATATATATATATATATATATATATATATATATATATATATATATATATATATATATATATATATATATGAATATATATACATATATATATATATATATATATATATATATATATATATATATATATATATATATATATATATAAATGAATATATATATACATACATATATATATATATATATATATATATATATATATATATATATATATATATATATATATTAATATATACATATATATATATATATATATATATATATATATATATGTACATACATATATACAGTATAGATCATACATATAGATCATACATACATATCAGTATAGATCATACATACATATATATATATATATATATATATATATATATATATATATATATATAAATAAATAAATAAATATATATATACATACATACATATATATATATATATATATATATATATATATATATATATATACATATATATATATATATATATATATATATATATATATATATATATATATATATATTATATATATATATATATATACGTATATATATACATATATAATATATAGATCCATATCTGTATCTATATATACATATGTATATATATGTATATATATATATATATATATATATATATATATATATATATATATATATATATATATATATATATATATATGTGTATATATGTATATATGTATATATGTATATATATATATATGTATATATGTATATATGTATATATGTATATATATATATATATATATATATATATATATATATATATATATACTATATATATATTGTTGATATCGATTATGATATATTAGAGTGGATAGATGTAGACACAGCAAGAAACAGCAAAACTTAGAGTGGATGATGCTATACAGTTTATAGTTTCGGTAAATACACCACGTTTTTTTTTCCTTTTTTTTTTACAAATTCATTAAAAAGGGAAAGTAACACAAACTTTAAACCTAAACCTAAATTTGATCTCAAACATAGCTGTTGATTCAAAAGAAGCTGAAGACAAGATGATTGTACAGAATGATATAGGATACCTTGTAGAGTGCATATAGAGGATAATATACACCGCAATAAATAATGATTGAATGAGCAAATATAGGCACACTTTGATATAAGAAATTGTTTGATCATTCTTTCTTAAACAACTACATTCCATAAAACAGTGAATCCGTATAATGTAAAACGTTGAATAAACGAAAAAACAACATTACTGTGCATAATATGTTTACAGTAACTGATTTGATTATCATTATAATTATTATCATCATTATCATCACTATCATTGCTATTATTTTCATTGTTATTTTCATTATTATTATCAGCATCATTGTCATTATTATCACAATTATTATTGTTAGTAGTACTATTGTTATTATCATTAGTGTCATCAATATCTATTAACATTGCTATTGATAGATTTTATATCTATCATAACTGTTTTCATGATAATCATTATTTCCACAACTAACAATATCATTGTTAATTCTATATATCTTTTTGTCAAGATTATTTTTTTTAAGCATTGTCATTATTATTATTTTTTATTATAATCATTGTTATCATCACTATCATAATAATATTCATCACTTGAATAAAGTTTTTATTCATATTCATGGCGTTTTTATATAACCAACATAGATATCAAACCTGAATAAGAGACCCTTTCCTGATAATTTGAAATGATTGAATATCAATATCAATTTACTACGAGAGAACATAACCAAGGAAAATATGATATGATATGAGAGCAAGAATTATTTTGATATCCTGAATTATACTTAGATACATTAGTTGTATTTTTTCTTTGCGTGTTAAGAAGATTACTCTTTATATATACAAAATCACTATATTCCAACATTATAAATAAATATACAAACAAGTATTTGTTTATCTCTCTCCATGCCTTTGTATGCATATGTATGTAAATATATATATATGTTCATGTGTATATGTACATGTATATATATATAT
>BOPN01007252.1:44293-51793 GCA_017312705.2 Penaeus japonicus | reverse complement strand
ACAGGCCACATAGGAAAAATATCAATGTACCTAAACCAAATCGAGCCTGAGGAGAATTATTGAAGGAGTTCCGTCTCGAAACATTTCCATGTATAATTCCTGCGTAAGGACCGACTTAAACTACTACCCACGATACCGTACGTCTGCTATAAAGTTCTCCCTCAAAAGAAAAAAACGTTATTTGAGACGCATAAACGAACAAGTTCAATAAAGTGATCAATCGGAATGGGAATCTTATGAGGAGCTGCAGTAAGTTTACGTTCTAAAAAATCTAGTGCATCATCAAGGGGAACATTTGTGAACAGGGAATCTACATCAAAACTTACAAGTTTCATGTTGTGGGTCTGTAAATTACGGACTTTATCTATGAAATCCATCGAATGCTTAATATGACTGCTCGAGAAAGAACCTAGAAGAGGTGATAAATTACTAGCTAGCCACGACGCTAATGGGCGAGTAACAGAGTTACACGACGAAATAATGGGTCTTAAGGGGATGCCGTCCTTATGAGTTTTAGGGAGACCATAGAAATAAGGAATAGACGGATTAACAGTCCTGAAACGATCGAAAAATTTTGGATCGGGGCATTTTGCAGCAATACGTTTGAGATTTCATGAAAAGACTGTCACTGAGGGGTAAGGATTTGACCGAAGTTTTTGATAAGTCGTGCTATCATTTAAGAGGAGATGAGCTTTCTGGACATAATCTACTTTATCTATGATAACAACGTTACTACCCTTATCCGCTTTGCGATCACTATATTAGGAGTTACGTTTAAGCGACTTGATAGCCAAATAATAACGCCGAGGTAGACCATTCATCCATCAAATAAATCGAGAATGGGATTTAACATGACTCCCTTAAGGTAGCTAACATCTTTGTTAAAGCACTTATTTTGTTTAGCAATAAGACCATCGAGGCCTTTGATATAATCCAAACAGTTAACTTGACTGGGTTTTGACGCAAAAGATAATCCAAAGCCTAAAAGTTCGGTTTCATAGCGAGAAAGAGCATAAGACGATAAATTAACAACCGAGTCGGCGAGAGGAAAATTTTGACGAAGGGCTCCGTGAGCAAATATTGTTAAGTTTATTATGGAGAGAAGCTTGATGACGACGACTTTTAAGGGAAGATTTATGAGCAGCAAACGCCAAAAGATCATCTAAAATTGAAACTGGATAACTTCTCTCAAAGTAACGGCGGACCGCGACTCCTATGGAACGCATCTTCAACATCTAATTTAGCACAACGAATGCTATCTCGTAAACGATGGCCCTCATAACTAGAAAGAAGAGGAACTTTCATGAAAAAGTTCGAAACGTCGCAAGTTTTTCCTTTCTTTTAGTGGCAGTGTTATTAATTCTGTTATGTGCACGTTACTGTGTTTTTTGTGATTCATCATGGAAGCCACGTTTGGTCCCTTCTTCCTGTCTTTCGTGTTCGCCACTTGCCCGGCGATTGCACGACCTTTTTGGCAGTATGAACAAGCTCTGATTTCCTCCAGGAGGAGGAAAAACCAGGTCAAGTTTCTACAGGATTGCTTACAAGAACAGGTTAGTCCCCCTTCCTTTGGCCAGTACTTTGCTAATTCTAGATTAGGCGTACCTTTTTCTAGTTATGAGGGCCATCGTTTACGAGATAGTGCCTGTTGTGTATATATATATATATATATATATATATATATATATATATATACATATATACACGTCACTATCTTTTTTACCCTGACGGACTTATTCTAGTCATGACGTGAAATTTGAATTTTATTCCCTGGTTTCGGATTGATATATATAATCTTCATAATCACAGTTAGATATAATTTGCATTCCTTAAACACTGCATCATCAACCCTCGTCCTTCAGGAGCCTTTCCTCGCGTCAGTCTGTAGGAGTGGCGCGCCGTCCGAGAGTGTCACGTGAGGCCCGCTGTTGCGCATAGGCCTGTTGACAGCAGGACGCCACTCAAGTGACCCGGTGAGCTCAGCTAGTGACTCTTCATGACCACGGAAGGACCCTTCGAGAGGCAAGTGCCACGAGCTAATACTCGGACGTCTATCTACAAGGTCATACACACACACACACACACATACACATACACACACACACATACACACACACACACACATACACACATATATATATGTATATATATGTATATATATATATATATATATATATATATATATATATATATATATATATATATATATATATATACATATATATATACATGATATAAATACACACATGACGGCTATATTGACGCGTTCTCCTTGCGATACTTCCGTTCTAATTCAGTCGCGGGAAAAGCATCTGTTTTGAAACCGTTAGTAAATCCTTTTCCTTAGTTACTTGGGTATTTTTCCTACATTGATTGTTTTTTTTTTCCTTTTTTCATCTATTATTATTTAGATATGAACACATAGGAACTTTATTATCAAAAATAACTCTGTGGATTTAAGCTCCACTTTACTTATCATCGTTATCATTATGATTCATAATCCTTATTATCATTATGATTCATAATTCTTATTATCATTATGATTACTATCATTATTACTATTATTGTTATTGATATCATTTCCATTTTCATTCGTCCGTCTTTTTATCATTGTTATTATCATGATCCTTATCATTATCACCATCACTCCTCATCATTATTTTTATTTTAGTAGTATCATTACCATTGTTATCATTATCATCATAGACATCATATCATTATCATTATTGTTGTTTTTGTGATTGTTATCATCATCAATATCGTCATCATTATCATTATCAACACTATCATTGTTTACTTTTATAATTGCCGTTATACTTCATCATCATAGACTAATAGTTTTTAGGAATAGGGAGTAAAATGTCATATATACAGTATTGCATTGTAATATCTAATTTCATAAATCGTTGTTATTTACAAGGATAGTAGTTGATTTTAATATCATACACACTATAATACAGAGCTGAGTATTGACATGCAAAGGGTAATGTTTTCTATTCCGGGGTTCATTGTGAGAACTGTAGAGCGAGGAACACACGAGACTGAATACCTGACGACTCTTGCGTTTTAGTCAGTCTCATCTACGCCCCTATTTACACGCGTTCCAGTGGCGTCCTTCGTCCTTTGTCCTTCGTCATCTACCGTGTTCCAGTGGCGTCCTTCGTCCTTCGTCCTTCGTCCTTGGTCATCTACACGCGTTCCAGTGGCGTCCTTCGTCCTTCGTCCTTCGTCCTTGGTCATCTACACGTGTTCCAGCGGCGTCCTCCGTCCCCCCTCGTCTTTCAACGTCTTCCCACGCAGGCGCAGCCACGCCTCCAGATCCGATTCCCTTCGATGACCTGCTGCAGCTGGGTGCACGTGCCGCCCCCGCATGCGGCCGCGCAGGCTTCGCAGCGGTACCCAACGAGGGGAATCCTTTGGCCGATTTCTATGCTGGAGTCATGAGCCTCGTTGCACTGCGAGGCGGCGAGGGAGCAGTGGCACAGCAGGAGTGCCAGCGCGACCAGGGAGTGCAGCTGCTGAGTCTTCATGCTGAGGATGCGAGAGGTCCGTGCTGTGCCTTGAGCCGACCTGCCTCCAGCGCTTATATATACACGCAGACGGGGCTGCCGCGGGAGGGAAACGGCCCGACTTGGACGCGATTCCACCTCGGAAGTGCCGCATCCGGCGCGCGAAGGGAAGGCTTTGGCAGCGCCCCCGCGCCGCGTGGGGGCGTCGCGGGGGGGGCGTCGCGGGGGGGCGTCGCGGGGGGGCGTCGCGGGGGGGCGTCGCGGGGGGCGTTGCAGAGCTGGATGGGGAGAAAGACCTATCCTGTTTGCCTTTTTCATCATCCTCGTCATCATCATTACTGTTATTGTTATGGTTGAAGCAATAATAGTCATTAGACAGTAAGAATATTTATTATCATTATCGTTGTGTTGCTATTATGTTTCGTAGATTTTGTTATTATCAGCATTAACATTATTTCTACCATCATCTTCATCATCATTATTGTTACTTTCATTTTTATCATCACTATTTTTAATTTCATTTTTATCAATATTTTTTCACTCTCAGTTTTATTTTCATTACAATTATTGACATTATTTTATTCATATCATTATTTATATCATTGTCATCATCATCATTATTTCCATCATCATCATTATCATCATTACCATTCCTATCATTATCATTTTCATTATTGCAGTTATTGTCATTGTCATTATCACTATCATTATAAGGATGATGATGATGATGAATATCATTATCATTATTGTTATCATTGGTCCTATTCCTATATCAACATAACCTTTACTATCATCATCATTACCTTTATTGTTATTCTTGTTATCATTTCCATTGTCATCAATATAAATTACTATTATTAACAATGTTATTGATGTTATTGTTCTCATTATCAATATCATTAGTGTCATCATCTATAGTGTTCATGTTATTGTTATCTTATTAGCTCTACTCATATTGTTATAGCTATAGTGAAGGTGGAAATAACAGTGGTGAGGATAATGATAATTGAAGTAACAATGGTGATAAGGACTATAGTAATGCTAATAGCAATAATAATGATAAAGATGATAATAATGGTAATGATAATGATAATGTTCTCAGTAATGGAAGTAATAGTTTTTCTAATAATAATATTGATGGAAGTAATGATAATAGTAACAATGATAATGATTACGATAAAGATAGTAATAATGATAATGATAACGATAACGATGATAATGAAGATAACAATAATGATAATAAACCTAATAATAATAGTAACAGTGACAGCAGTGGTGATACCATTAGTCATAATAGCAATGATGATAGTAATGCTAACAAGGGTAATGATAATGACAATAATGATGATAATTATACTGGTAATAAGAGCCGGACCTTCCCTCGCCCCGCGGAAGACATCGTCTGGCAGAGAAAGCAGATTCTTGGGAAGAATGTGGACAGTGCTAAAAGAAAGAAAGAAAGAAAGAAAGAAAGAAAAAATCATAATGATGAAAATATTGATCCCGTGAGACTATTGATATCACTCTCATAACATTGATATTGATAATGTCAATGCCACTATTGCAATTTCCTTCTTTCCATAGCGTGTTATCTTGGAAACTGTTTTTATTCATGTAATCATGAATAAAAACTCCACAAACGACAGCAATGGTAATAACGATAATGACGTTATGTTAATGCTGTAAATGCTAATGATGTAAATGTTAATTACTTGATGTAATAACTGTCCCCTTGGCACTGATGTTGTCATTGGTATTATGACTATTATTATTAGTGTTATCATTATTGTTTTTATCCTCCTCCTTCTCTTCATCTTCATCATCATCATCATCATCATCTTTATCATTGTTATTGCCATTTTCATTATCATTTTCATCATCATCAGTATTATTATCATTATTATCATAGTTATTACTGAACATTATTATCATTATCATTAGCTTTGTTATCATTATTGTCCTTTCTATCTTTATGTTCACTATCAATATAATCCTCATTGTTTCTATTAGTTTCATCATCAGTCATAATTGTTATTATCATTATTGTTATTAAAGTTATTATAATTATCATTGTTGCCATTCTCATCTTTATAATTATTACTATTAATAAGTTGCCATACTAATATATTAAGTAATAATATAATATTACGATATCATAACAATGATAATAATAATAGTTATCATCATCGTTGTGATCATCATTACCATTATCATTGTTATTATCATAATTATCATTATTACATTGTTATCATTGTAATTATATAATCAATATGATTACTATTATTTCTGTTATGATTATCATTGTTACTACCCTTATCATTATCATCAGAATGATTATCATTATTGTCATTGTCCTTTTTATTTTTATCATAATTATCACTCTTAGCATCATTATCATCATAGTTTCTGATCATTATGTTGAGAAAAAATCTAAACATGGTAATGATAATGATAATCATCTAAATAAGGATAATAATAATAATGATAAAAATTACAATAGTAGGAATAGTGATAATCATACCTGATGATGATGATGATGATGATAAGAATGATAATGATAATGATCATAATGATTATTATGATAATAATACTAACAATACACTACTACTACAACTAGAATTATGTTAATAACAATATAAATGATAATGATAACAATAATAATTTTGATAATGATTATGATAATAGAAAGAACAATGATAATATTTTTATAATAAATGTATAAGATATTTGAGCTAATTCCAAGATTAAGATCAGAAAACCGTCCCAAAATAATTTTGAGATTTTTAGCATGATAATAATGATAGTGATAATAACATAACAATGTTACTACCAATACCAATGCGACAGCGACTACGAAGCATTTATATCGTTGTAATTCATATTGATATAATAATTTTGATTATTATTTTTGTACTCTCTTATAAGGGAGAGTGGCGGCTTTTGGGTTAGTACAGCGTGTTTTTCGCCCAATCTCGTGAATAGCAACGCAATAAGGGAAAGAGAAAGAGAGAGAGAGAGAGAGAGAGAGAGAGAGAGAGAGAGAGAGAGAGAGAGAGAGAGAGAGAGAGAGAGAGAGAGAGAGAAAGAGAGAGAGGGGGGGGGGGGGGGGGAGAAGGAGGAAGAGAGAAAAAGAGATGAAGAGAAAGAAAACGAGAAACAAGAAAGAAAACGAGAAACAAGAAAGAAAACGAAAAACAAGAAAGAAAACGAAAAACAAGAAAGAAAACGAGAAACAACAAAGAAAACGAGAAACAAAAAAGAAAACGAGAAGCAACAAAGAAAACGAGACACAAAAAAGAAAACGAGAAACAACAAAGAGAGCGAGAAACAAGAAAGAAGAGAGAGAGGGAGAGAGAGAGAGAGAGAGAGAGAGAGAGAGAAACAGACAGAGAAAGAGAAAGAGAAAGAGAAAGAGAGAAGGAGAGGGAGAAAGAGAGAGAGGGGTGGGAGGGGGAGAAGGAGGAAGAGAGAAAAAGAGATAAAGAGAAAGAAAACGAGAAACAAGAAAGAAAACGAGAAACAAGAAAGAAAACGAGAAACAAGAAAGAAAACGAAAAACAAGAAAGAAAACGAAAAACAAGAAAGAAAACGAGAAACAACAAAGAAAACGAGAAACAAAAAAGAAAACGAGAAACAAGAAAGAGAGCGAGAAACAAGAAAGAAAACGAGAAACAAGAAAAAAACGAGAAACAAGATAGAAAACGAGAAACAAGAAAGAAAACGAGAAGAAAGAAAGAAAACAAGAAACAAAAAAGAAAACGAGAAACAAGATAGAAAACGAGAAACAAGAAAGCAAACGAGAAGAAAGAAAGAAAACAAGAAACAGGACAGAAAACGAGAAACAAAAATAAAACGTTATCCTCATCTTCCGTGAAAATAGAAGGATATTAAGGTCATAATTCATCACAAAGTTTGAACGGAAAAGGAAAATCTTCCCGATTTTTCTTTCCTGCATTTATTTCACTTTAATGAATTCCGTTATGTTGAAGGC
>BOPN01007252.1:42500-44193 GCA_017312705.2 Penaeus japonicus | reverse complement strand
ATGTGTGTGTGTGTGTGTGTGTGTGTGTGTGTGTGTGTATGTGTGTGTGTGTGTGTGTGTGTGTATGTGTGTGTATGTGTGTTATCAATTTCTTATCTTTGTTTATTCATATATCTTCTGATATTCCTTTACGTACCTATAGATCTATTTTCGTTTACCCATTACTTTATCTATTCATTTATTCCTCTACCTGTTTTCCGCTTCTTCCTTACTTGATCTACTCATTTTCATACATTACATTATTCATTCACCTATTACGAAAATAGACTTCAGTTTCCAAGTAGGCCTAACATCTCTAATATCTCTCCCTATTTTCTTATTCAGTTATTCATAAAACTGTCTATTTCTATCTATCAGAAAGCTCAGCCTAAAAGTAACACATCGGGTATCATTTAGTGAAGGTAACACGTGACCGCATTTGTTCAAACGGAAACCAAAAATTGTCATTCGTATCATATTAATTTCGTGCTTCGTAACCGAAAAGTAAGATGAGATATATTCAATCCGAAAAAAGATAATAAATCGAGTAAAAAACGATATAACAATAAAAAAAACTCTGATAAAAACTGAATATTGAAAGAAAATTGGATGACATCTAAATATAAAAGAAAATAAACTTAATTATCATGAAATGATAAAACCGAGAGTGTGTCTTAAAAGAGACAAACTGAAAAAAACGGAATAAAAATCAAAAATAAATCTTAACTAATAAAACCGAGAGCGTATTGAAAGAGAAATTCAACAAAAAAAATGAAAATGGAAAAGAAAAACGGAATGAAAATAAAAAATAAACCATAGAAAGTAAAACCAGGACTGTGTTAAGAGAAGTACTGGCAAAAGGCATCCTATGATCCCGAGAAAGCAAAGTAGGTCAGAAAAGTTAGGTCACAGTAATCCGATTTTCAATGAGTTATGGAGAGAGAAAAAAGAAGAATGGGAGATAGATAGAAAGGAAACGAAAAAAAAGGAAATAAAAATCGTAAAAGAGAGTTAGCTAGATGATAACTAGAATGAAAAGGGAGCTAGGGAGTTATAGAAAAAAAAATCGAAAAAGGGAGATTTTAAGATTTTTAGAAGAGTTTTAAGGTTTGGAAAATATAAGAAAGCAGAAGAGCGTCGTTGAGGGAGACAGGGGAGGGATAATAACAGATGTAAGATAGGAAAATATTAATCGATAATGATTATGAAAACGATAATGATATTAAAGATTATGATTATGGTAATTGTAACAACAACAATAATCATAGTGATAATGATAATAACAAGAAGAACGATGATACTAATGATTATGATAATAATACTAATAATGATAATGACAACAACAACAATGAAAATAATTATAATAATAACAATAATGATAGTATTAATGAAATGATAAGGATGATACTAACAAGAATAACAAAACTAATAACAAAGATAATAATGAGGCCAATAACAAAGAGGAAAAACATCAAAAGGAAGAGAGAGAAAGTTCTATAACAATATAGATGAGAGAGATAAGAAATTATCAGGAAATAGAGACTAGGAGACGCAAGGAGAGAGAATCTGAAGGAAGCATCGGAGGATTTACTGGAAGGACTTCGGCAATTGGGTCAGATGAGGAAGATTGGTCCTGAGAGTGCTAAGTATCTATCTCTCTTGTTTCTCGATATCTCTCTCTTTCTATTCCTCTCTCTATCACTCTTTTTTTCTC
>BOPN01007252.1:32500-37500 GCA_017312705.2 Penaeus japonicus | reverse complement strand
AGTCCTCCCATGAAGTCCTCTCCTGAGATTCGGATGTTGCCGCAACAGGTTCATCCTCAGGTTCAGGATGGCTGAGAGATTGAGATCTGTAAAGGGGGAGGAACGTAAGGCTTTAAATCATTTACATGAGCACGGCGTTGTGTGTTAGGCGGCAAGGTATCTTCCAACATGAAGGCAACTGGTCCTAATCTCTTGATAATGCGGCAGGGATGACCCAGCGGGAATCAAGAGGTCCATCTCTGACAGATGGAGGAATTCGCCTCATCACTAGGGAACCTATATTTGGAGAAAAGGCGACCCTAGAGGCCTTGTTATAGTGCCTGGCCCACGTTTCTTGCGCACGCCTAGCCGTCTCTGTCGCTACATCTCTGGCCTTTCTGATACTCTCTTGGAACTCAGAGGCTTCAACATGCTCAAATTCTACTAAGTTGGTATTAGTCAAAGGAAAATGCATGTGCCGGCCCAATAACAAGAAAAGAGGTTGTTCATTCGTAGAGCGATGGATGGAAGTGTTGATGCCCAGACGCACAGTGAAGAGATACTTGGGCCAACGGCGGGGTTCGTTTTCAGCAAGCATAGCCAAAGCATCCTTTACCACACGATTGGTTCGCTCGACCATACCATTACTCTGCGGATGGTATGCGATGGTCAAATGATGATCGACCTGTAAATTAAGACATACTTCTCTGAACAAACCAGCAGTGAACTCTGGTCCATTATCTGTTAGCAAGTATCGGGGTGGACCAAAGAGAGTAACCCAATGGTCTATGAAGGCATTTGTTACAGTAGTGGATGTCTTATTCCTGAGGGGAACTAACTGTAAATAGCGACTGTGGTGGTCAATAATGCTTAAAACATAGCGAAAGCCTTTGGAGGAAAGTCCTAGGTCTGTAATATCTGCAGAGACTCGCTCCATAGGGAACCTTGCTGCTGGTAAGGACTCTAGCGGGGCTCTCTGTGTATTTCCTCTGCGGCGTTGACAAGTCTCACAAGCCTGGACATACAACCGGGACTCTTTCAACATATTTGGAAAATAGAACATGTTCCTGAGATTAAGGTATGTCCGATGAACACCAGGATGAGCAGCTAAAGGAGGCCCATGTGCTAGCTTAAGAGCCTGCACTCTGAGTGACTGAGGGACAACCAGCTGCTGAATGGTACGGTCTGGGAGGTGCCTGATGTGATACAGTACTCCCTCCTGCAATTCAAACTCAGATAAGGCTAGTGGCAGCCGCCTCTTGGGTAAATGCTTTTCCTGAAGATAAGAAATCACCTCAGCCCACAAAGGATCTGCAATTTGGGCTTCTCTGAGCTTATTAGGCTCCATATGTGTGATGTCGACTACAGCACATGGACGTGAGAGTAAATCAGGTACGTGGTTGACAGCACCTTGTTTATATAAGAGCTCATACTGGTAGTATGAGAGATCATGAGCATATCGTGAAAGCCTAGGCGACTTCGTTTTGCGTTTAAAAACATAAGTTAATGGTCTGTGATCTGTGAAGTCTTGAAACAACAGAAAGCCATAGACATATGGATCAAATACCCGGACACCCTCAACAACAGCCAAAGCTTCCAAATCAATGGCAGGATACCCTGATTCTGCACTTCTAAGCTTGCGGGAGAAGTACCCAATGGCATGAGGTACTCCATCATCATCACGCTGAAAGAGTGCAGCACCAATAGCAATCTGGCTGGCGTCAGTATGAATTTCAAATTCGCGGGTGAAGTCTGGCTGCCGTAAAATAGGTGCAGTGATTAACTTTTCCTTTAAGCTCTCAAAAGCTTGTTGCTGCTTTTGACCCCAAACAAAAGGTGTTTCCTTCTTAAGGAGACTAGTCAAAGGGGCTGCTAAGGTAGCATAGCTGTCTATGTGCTTCCTGAAAAAGCCTGTAGCACCCAGAAAGCGTCGTACATCTCTGACATTCCTAGGAGCATTCATCTCAGCTATGCACGTCACCTTGGATGGATCTGGGGCTACACCATCTCCTGAAACTTCAAAACCTAAGAACCGGATTTTATCCTTGGCAAAGTCACATTTACCAAGGTTCAATTTGAGACCAGCTTTACTAAGGAGATTAAGAGTCTCATCAAGATGCTGGAGGTGGAGATCAAATGTGGCACTGTATATAACAACATCATCAAGGTAGGCAAGAGTATGCCTGCCTAATACAGATGATAAGATCACATTCATAGTGCGCTGAAAAGTTGATGGCGCTGTCGCAAGCCCAAAAGGCAGGCGCTTAAACTGAAAAAGGCGATGACCATCAGTGAAAGCGGTCTTTGGGCGGTCTTCTGGTCTTACCTCCACACTCCAATAAGCAGCCCTAGCATCTAGACAAGTAAAGACAGACGTACTACTCAAGTCATCAATTAGTTCGTCTATACGGGGAAGTGGATAAGTATCAGGGGTAGTAACAGAATTAAGGTTCCTGTAATCCACACAGAACCTCACTGAACCATCCTTCTTCTTGACTAATACAACTGGAGAGAGCCATGGTGATGTACTGGGCTCAATTACTCCAGCTTGCAGCATTTCATCACACTCTGCCTTAATGATCTGGCGAGTGGCATGTGGCAGGCGCCATTGGCGTGTGCATATGGGCCTGGTTTCTGAGGTTATTATGGAGTGTTGAACACCAGGTACTGTACCAATATTTGATTTATCAGCACTAAAAAGCGATGGATAGCGACATAGCACTTCCTTCAACCTGGAACGGACCTCAATTGAAAGATGACCTAGCAGGTGATCTAAATCTGGAAGCTCCTGGTTGTGATTATTAGGTGACATAACTCCACTCCTATTACCTAAAAGATTAGTTTGGGGATCAGACACTATGGGTGAAGATCAACCTCAGGGAAAATGGAAAAATGGTCCTCCTCATAACCGAAATCATAAAGGCCACAAGTACAATCAAAATTATCCTCTATAAAAGATGGATGTTCAAATTCTTCGGGCACATCCAGGGATTCCTCAACCAAAAGAGAACCTGATTTACTACCCTCACTAATGTCAATTTCTTCCTCTGACAAACAATATGCATCACCTAACCTGCCATTTTTAAGGATGAGTGACCTCGTGCTAATGTTAACAACCCAAATGTCACATTCCCTTTGAGGAGTGATTTTTGTAACAAGGTTTGGAACAATGTACTGAGAACCACCTTGAGCTTCCAGTACCACAGCATCTCCAATAACAGCCCTAGAGACCTTGCACCTAACAAATTTGCCCGCTCTACTAGGGATAGTTGTGGTTCTGAAGACATGAACATGTGGAGAATCAATTGAAAAAGTTGGGTTTTGTTTTATTACTTTATCTCCCCGAGCGTGCCAACTGGACGTCTTTGGAATGTCATCAGCCTCGTGCTGAAGAGTCACACTGTCATCAACTAAACATTGTGGTACTGAAGCCTCCTGAAAGTTGGTGGACACTACATGCTTATTGGCAATCACTGTGTTCGGAGAGCACGCTGTGGCTGTACACTTAGCGTGGCGGAAGCGTCTTGCTCTGTGGTGGTTCGCGTCTGGTACGAAACAAGGCTTACATGCAGTGAGCGTGTGTCTGTGAAATGCACTGGCAAGTGACACTTATTAATTATAAGGTAAGCTGATGGAGGACTGGTATGATGAACTAATGTGAAATTGACACGTCTTAACAAGTCCATACCTAGCAAAATATCACCTGGAAACATTAGATTTTCAACACAAAGAAGCCTGTGAGTAATTCTGACTTTTGGTGAAATACAAAATGTTAGCGTTGCCTCACACAAGGCTTCTTCTGGAATGCCTGAAACTCCTGAAATAGTCTTAGTAGATGGATGTTTCTTATAACCGGTCATCCGTTGCAGAGCTGAGGGCTTTACAATGGTGACTTCGGAACCAGTGTCAACAAAAATTAATGCAGGAAACCCATTAACATTAATTGGTACAATTGGTCTCCCTGATGGGTGAATGAGTGCATCTGTTGTGGTTGTCAGCACTGATTTCCCCTCGTGAGTATCCGACATCGACTGGGGTTGGTTGGTGCCGGCGGTCAGGAAAGGGACAGTTGGCTGCTCTGTGCCCTTGCTGCCTACAGTTAAAACATGCTGTAGCTTTGTTGGCTGCACGACATTCATTAGTACTGTGCGAACTGAGGCGGTGAAACTCACACCATTTTGGTGCGTGTGTGACATTGACATAACGTCGAGATTGCAGCTGGGGCTGCCTAGCAGGTGCTGGTACGGACTGAGTAAAATTTGTGTCATACTGACAGATGCCCATTCTTGTATTGAACATCCGTTGAGCAAATTCAGCAATTACTGAAGGGGGTTCATCCTCCTTGATAGTCAAAAAATCACGCAGCCACTGAGGGACAGCCTGGAGGAACATGCGGCGTATAAGCTGTTCTGGATTACCAATTGATTCAGGGTGGTCACGATAACCCTGATAAACGTGTGCCTCAAGCGATGTAAAATAATCTAGAGGAGCCTGCCCAGGTCTCATCTTATGGTTATCAAGCACCTTGAAGAAGTCTGATGAGCTATACGTGCCACGAAACTTCCTACGTAATGCAGTCTTGAATGAAACCCAATCCACAAACCTATCGAAAGCAGGGCCATTAACAATGAGATCCACTTTGTGCCTACAATGAGCCTTAGCAGTTCTAAGAAATGCCTCATCTGTGGCAGGGCAGTAAACCTTCTCAATTGCTCTGATCCAAGTTTCAAGCTCCTGATTTCTCTTTAGTGGATCAGTTGCTGAAGTTTCCCCCCTGAATATCGGGATAGAGTCCCTATTGACTATGTAAGCTGGGGGACTAATAGCATAGGCAACAGGGGGCAGTGTGGGTAAGGGAGCAGGTGCTGGAATGAAACCCTGAGACATGGAATCACTAGGATACTGAGGTAAATGCGGCAAATGAACTGACCCATCAGTGGGTAACCCTTGTGCATTTAACGAAATTGGTTCCCTACGTTCCTCTGACGAGCTTTCACTAATTGCATTCACATCAAGTTCAC
>BOPN01007252.1:5000-7500 GCA_017312705.2 Penaeus japonicus | reverse complement strand
ATGTGATGTGTGTGCGTGGTTATGTATGTTTATATGTACATGTGTATATATGTATATTTACGCGTATATACATGAATCTGTATAAATACGTTTATATATATATATATATATATATATATATATATATATATATATATATATATATATATATATATATATATATATATATATATATATATATATATATATATATATATATATATATATATATATATATATATACATATATATATCAGATACTTTCTAACGGTTCTGTCTGTTACCTCTTAAGTGGACATCAGGCATATTCTCTATTTATAAAACAATAAAACAATTAAAAAATCATTTATTGGTTCGACATCTTCTCCCTCTATTAAAATATTGCAGATTAACAGATTGAATAGCTAACATTCCAGGTATTAGCAAAAAAAAAGACGTTAAAAAAACAGAGATTTGTCTTGTGGGGTTTAGAACCAGACCTGTTAGTTTTTTTTTTTTTTTTTTTTTTTTTTGCTGTTTCTCTTAAGAAAGAGAGAGAACGTAATGGAATGTTTCTCGCTTTTCAGTTCATTGATTCATATTTTCAGTTCGATTTTTTTCTAATGTTCAGTAAATTTGTTGAATGTTGAGGTTATGTGCCTCATATTTAGATTACAATCAGATTATAAAAATGTTTCGTTGTAATTGATACTTTTATTTGAGAGTTTGTTGAATTTACTATATCTGATTTGCACCGAAAGAAATATATAATCAGAGTATACATAATCATATTTGATTTTTTTATTATTGTCATGAGAAAAACGACGCAGTATCAGATATAAGCACGTGTATTCTACATTTTTATTTTCCTACCCGGAAGATAAAGAAGGAATAAAAAAAAAAAAAAAAACGAAAAACACTTTCAGGAATGGAAACAGAAATAGGCAAATAAACATAAACACACGAATAGGGATTCTATATCCTTTGTGACCCTTTTTAGTGCGTGATGACTATCTGGCTGAGCCCCGACGCATCCACACGCGAAAAAAAAAGAGTGCTTGGTACACACCATACCACCACCGCCTCTCTATCTGGTCTTTGTCCCTTCGTCGACTTCCTCTCACTTCCCTGTTTTAGGGTTAATGAAAAGGGCACATTCAGGCAGAAAACGGATATCTTCACATCAGGATATATATATATACATTGTTGTTGTTTTTTTCTCTCTCTCTTTCATCCCTACACAAAACCAACCCTTTTAACAGAGCATAATACTGATGCAGGTTCATAATGATTATTCACGTTATTGAGATTCGACATGGCGCGTTTACTAACTGGCAACTCAGCCCGGCAAGCTATATAGAGGCGGGTCGCGCCGCTCGCTGCAGAGAAACCGTCCGAGGTGCGAGTTGATCATACTGCTTCACCTGGGCAGGTCAAGTGCTTCGCTGTAGTGCTCTGGGCAACTGAAGAAGTTGCAGCTGAGTACATGACTGAGGCCTGCAGCTGGTTCGGTTTTTGCTTTTCTCTGAAGCGGAATAATTAACCGCTTCCTGATCGCCTGTGTGGATTTTCACAGTGTGTGCTTGAAAGAAAGGTTCCGTAGAAAGCATTGCAATAGAACTCATAAACCATAGACCTCCCCCGTAACGCTTGAGACTATATACATATACAATTCAGAGTTTACCGAAGAAGAAGAAGACAGCGCAGGGAAGGACCAGGCAGCCACAGACGCTCGCAACAAGTTGATGGTGGTGCTTCAGGACAGCAGTGCCACCAAGATGAGATACGAGGACCCGTTCGACGTCGATTCCTTCATCAACAACCTGCTCTTCCTCAAGAAGTATCCGGGCAAGAATGTAAGTACTCGATCTGGCTTGGTTCCTCTTTCTCTCTCTCTCTCTGTCTGTCTCTTGCTTGGTCTCCATTACTCTTTTTTCTGTCTATTTATCTGCTTTTCTCTTTCTCTCTGTGTTTCTCTCTCTTTCCCACTCTCCCGCCCCCTTCTCTCTCTCTCTCTATTTATCAACCTATCTCTCTCTCTCTCTCTCTCTCTCTCTCTCTCTCTCTCTCTCTCTATCTATCTATCTATCTAACACGCACACACACTCCTTCACTCTCTCCGTTTCTCCTGTACATTACCTTTTTATTGAGTATTTTGTAATCATTGTGTCTCATTCTATGAACTTTCCAAATACACATACCCATTATTTTTTCTCATAATCTATCTGAAAAAAATATAGTCGTGACGATTCCCGTAATTTTCCACAACACAAACCGCAAGACAGCAGCACTGCAGTTGAATACGTGAAAGCACGCAAGCATATAATATATACACAGTCCATGCATACACTCGCCTGTACGTGCGGCATAGAGAAGCGACCGCCCATCTGATGATTATGCAATGCCTGACGACGTAAACATTGAGCCGAAGTCTCGCAGGCTGCAACACGTCGCGTTGATAAGTTAAGTGGTAAAATACCTCGTGCCTCTTGATAAGATCTTCGTAAAGGATGGGCCGAGCATGGGGGTCGTTCAGGGTCAT
>BOPN01007251.1:52500-55000 GCA_017312705.2 Penaeus japonicus | reverse complement strand
GTGAATGTATGGGTGAGAGTGAGGGAGAGAAAGAACTTAAAATATCAGCTACAATCAGTGTAAATTTTGTTCTTTATTAGTTTTATTCCAACAGCCATAACAGTCTGTTTAACGTTATCGAAATTAGCGAGAACAGAGCACCGATAGCCATTATACTACAGTCAAATCTCCAACTATAATAAATATTTCATTCATCGCCACTGTATCGTGATCCGAGATTTTTCTGTTACAAGCTAGTTGTGTTATAGCTCACTGTGATTTTTTATTCCTTTTTGTAATTTCTTACATGCAATGTGGTAATTTATACTAAAATTAGTCTCCGGTAATAATTTAGCTTCTAGGAAGGCACATAATTGTATTCTGTCTTCTGCATAATTTATCTTGCAATTAAGTGCGAAGTGATAAACTATCTTCGGATGAAGTGTTCTTTGCTAATCTAACAAAAGTCTGTTCTAAATGGCATTGTGGGCGATAAAATTTATGCAATGTATTGCATAAATATATAAAAAATATTGTAAATATATATTTATCAGTTTCTATGTAATCTGTGCTTCTGTACAGGAAGTGGGACCGCGGAAGCAATTATTGTTGAGCTAAATCGAAGACACAGCCACCGGGTCAGAAGTCTAATTTGATATAAAGGGTAGACGATTTGCATCTAGTGTAAAAATGAAAGGTGCAACCAACTATTAACAGACAAACAAATTTCTAATAACAATAGGATTATTTACTTATAGAACGAACTAATGCTGAGAGCTGATATTAAGGTTTTCTGATTTCATTAATTGAAGAGATTCTGTGTGTAAATTTGTGAAATTTACCATATAATAACCTGACCATAATGCCAAGTATACAACAGCGGACTGTCTATATAATTTACCGTGTCATAAATGTAGCATTAGTATGTACAGTGTCCATGTAATGAGTGTGCATCCATATTGCATGATGCCATTTGTATCTCACGTGGCAACGTCTCATGACCTGACACCGCCACAGAGAACACTCAAGGCCTGGTCCTGTTCTCTCAAGGTGCACGCCCATTTTCTCGTGTCCCTTTTTCCCTGTACCTTCTGTCCGGAAGTCAAGAACCTACTATTAAATCTATCGGTGTTTGCTTCCACCCCATTTTGTGATTCCAAGGACCCCCCAAAACCCGAAGTAAAATCAATGTTCAACATTAGTACTGATTAATCTTTCTATCTATCATTTTATCCATTTGTTTACTTTTATATCTCTCTCTGCCCTCCTTATTACTAAGCTTATCTACTTATCTATATATATACAGTATACACACACACACATATATATATATATATATATATATATATATATATATATATATATACATACACACATACATATATAGTAAACACACACACACACACACACACATATATATATATTAATTAATAAAACACTGCCACTAATTGAAAGGAAAAACTTTTATTAATTCTGTTAAGTGCACGTTACTGTGTTTGTGTTTTTTGTGATTCATATATATATATATATATACATATATATATATATATATATATATATATATATATACATATATATATATATATATACATATACATATATATATATATACATATATATATAATATATATATATATATATATATATATATGTTTATATATATATATCATCATCATTAGCCTGTATCAATCCAATGCAGGGACGTAGCCTCACTCAATCTTTTCCAGTCATTACGGTCTTTGTGGGTCCTCTGATCTAGCTTACTCCCGCGAATTTTTGCTATTTCATCCCGCCATCTAGTCATTGGTCTTGCCCTGGTCTCTTTGTGTCGTGTATTACTCCATTCTATTGTTTTCTTTGTCCACCTGTTGTCCTGTCTCCGGATATATGTGTCCAGCCCACGCTCACTTTTTCTTCTTGATGCTCTTGAGTATATCCTCTACTTTTGTTTGCTGCCTGATCCATGTGGCCCTTTTCTTGTCTCTTAAGCTAACTCCTAGCATAAGCCTTTCCATTCCTCTTTGGGCGCTTACTAATTTCCTCTCGAGTGCCTTGGTCGTAGTCCATGTCTCTGATCCATATGTCATGACGGGGAGGACACATTGGTCAAAAATCTTTCTCTTTAGGCATAGTGGCAGCCGACTTCGTAATATATTACTATGTGTACCGAAGGCACTCCAACCTAGCCTGATTCGCAGGATGTACTCGACTGAATTAGTTGCCCTAGGTATACATACTCGTTCACTGCTTCTAGTACCTCGCCCTGTATTTGTATTTGCTAAACTGGGGTTCGTCTGTTGAACATGATTTTAGTCTTTTTCATGTTCATTTTGAGGCCAATCTTCAGACTTTCCCTATTCAAATCGCTTATGAATTGTTGTAATTCATCTACTGACTCGCCGAAAAGAACAATGTCATCTGCAAATTTTAGATTGCTTAAGTGCTCATTACCTATTTTAATCTCTCTCTCCTTCCGATCTAACTTCTTGAATACTTCCTCCAAGCAGGCTGTAACAGTTTC
>BOPN01007250.1:49535-52035 GCA_017312705.2 Penaeus japonicus | reverse complement strand
ACCTGCCCCGGTTCCGTTCGCTGTTCCGCCGCCGCCTCCGTTTCCGTTCTCCTGTCCCTTGACCTTCTTGTATCGTGTTACCCCCCTCTTTACCCTTTTATATACCCCTTGTTCTCTTCCTCCTCAGACCTGGAAAGATGGGATCCAGATCTTGAAACTGTTGTCTCATTTTTTAATAAATCTGTTTTGTGTGTATATATATATATATATATATATATATATATATATATATATATATATATATATATATATATATGTATGTATGTATCTATCTATCTATCTATATATATATATATATATATACATATATATAAATACATATATATATACATATATATATATATATATATATATATATATATATATATATATATATATATATATATATATACACACATATTATATATATATATATATATATATATATATATATATATATATATATATATATATATATACAACACATGTGAAATATATATATATATATATATATATATATATATATATATATATATATATATATACATATATATACATATACATATATATACATATATACATACACACACACACACACACACACACACACACACACACATATATATATATATATATATATATATATATATATATATATATATATATATATATATATATATATATCCACATTTTCCTCCTTGCTCTTAACTTAAAATATTTGCAGCTGCAATATGCAGTAGCGAGAATATTTATGATATATGCACAATCTTGTTCACGTAGGTCGAGCAAAGGTGATTCTCAGATTATGGGCGTTTTATATAGAATTTACACAGCCATTTTCTTTAGGGCACATATTTTCCTCATTCTGATTTTTCCTTTTGCAACAACAAAAAAGAGCGTACTTCTTGCCTCAGCAATAGCTCTTCAGCTATATGTAAATGATAGGACTATCCTGCTTCTTTCCCCTTTCCTTTCCTTATGAGAATAATTATGTACAAATTCATGACGACATATTAACCAAGGTAAGATATAATCTAAGAAGAATTTTGTGCACAGGATGTAGACGATACTCAACAGCATCTCATAATCACTCCGCTCTAAAACTTACTGCGATACTGAGGACGTATTACACGCAGTTTAACAGAGAGCTACTCACTTTGTTTATGGTCGATTTGCGTGTGCTCTTGCAAGTTTATATTCGTTGCCTCCCTCGATAGAAAAGGATAAATACACAAGGGTGAAGATGATGATGATGATGATGATGATGATGATGATAGATAGATAGATAGTTATATCAATAACAAGAGTGAAAATGATAATGATAATGTTCATGCTCTACTATTATAAATGATAATGATAAAAAGGAAGATAAAGATAATGATGATGATAATGATGATAACAATAACAATAATGATAATAAGAGTGATAACAATCATAATAATTAGAGAGAAGATATATCAAGACAGTCGTTGGGAGAGAGAGAGAGAGAAAGAGAGAGAGAGAGAGAGAGAAGAAGAAGAAGAAGAAGAAGAAGAAGAAGAACAAGAAGGGAGAATAGATGAATAGATAATCTGATAGATAAGAATGGACAGCAAGAAAAATAAAAGAGATGAAAAACAGAAAAGAGAGTATAACCTAGGATCATAAAGACTGTGTCCAGGCGAAGTTCATCATCAAGTGGTAGTTAAGACTTCATCATAAATCTCACATGACATATCTCTTCTTCCTGCTTCCCCTCGCCCTCTGTCGTAGCCCTAAGCGTGTGACCCTCTTCCTCCTTTGCCTTCTCCTTCTTCATAATAAGCAGTTGTGTCATTTAGAACACCAATTCATATTTCAGTCGGGACTTTCCCTTATCCGATACAGTCCCCTCTTTCAGCTGTCCTTACTGTATTTTGCATATTAATAACACTTTTCTATCTCGATCTTAATTCACTCTGTCTGCCCACCCTTATTCTTCTCTCTCTCTCCCATTCTCTAATTTTCCCTCTCTTTCTCTCTCCGTCCCATCTTCCCCTACTCCCCCTATCATCATTTTGTACTTTCTCTCTCTCTCTCTCCATCTCCCCTTCTCCTATTCTCTCTCTCCCGATTCAGATGACGTCTTACCCAAAACGTTATTTGGCCAATAGTTTTGTTCGAAACATTTTACAAATCCAGAGAGGTAACTTTATGCCCTACGTTACGATCCACCAATAGATTTTTTTTTATCTGTCGTTCAATTTACATTGGAATTACATATCTACCTAGCGTCCTAATTTTGGCCTTTTCACATAGCGTTGAATGACGTTTTTAAATCAACCATAAATGTTCAGATCAGTAACGCAAGCAAATTATGTGGCCAAAAGATTTGTCTCTGTTAAATAAACTGCAATGGAGGCAAACAAACGAACACAACTGGTTTATCTGAGTCAGTTCATGCAAGATAGATATATCTTTAACAATTTCGACAAGAAAAAAATCAATATAGAGCCATGAGAAGGGAAAAGAAGAGGCAAACAGAGAGAAAATATGGCTGACG
>BOPN01007250.1:39535-42035 GCA_017312705.2 Penaeus japonicus | reverse complement strand
TTTGATTGTATAGGCCGTGTTGGGATGGCAACTGCATTTACGATGGTCCACAGAGGCTTTTATTGTCGATTTTTACAAGGGCACATAATATCTCACTCATGATGCTGAAGGATGCTAGGCTACAGATGATATAACACGGTAGACGCATTGTAGATGACTTGCACTAAGAACAAGACAGTACAGTGTTTAATGCTTTATATGCACTTCGATGGGACCAAGAAGCTCCCTGGCATTTAATGATTGAAGCTAATGAATGATCCCCAAAGAACATTGTGGAGAAAACCGTATAGATATAAATGACAAACGATATAAAACTTCTGCTTCCTTCCAGTTTCGAGCGTTTAGAAAGAAAGGTCTACAGTTTCTTCTAACTCCGTAAGAAGTACTGTAGGTCATGCAAAGAATTAAGAAAATGACTAAAGTTGCATCGACGAAATCAAAAGGGAAAAAGTTGTGGTTCCTGTCGATTGTGTTTTTTTGGAAATAACATCAGGAAATAGGAAAGTTAGTGGTTGCATTTATGGAAATTTGAATAGAATAGTAGATGCATGTATTTTGTTTGAGTTGTGAACTTTTAGATTGCTGTGGATATTGTAAATATATCGTTAAAACGGCAGCTGCTGTAGAAGGATAGACTATTAGCGATTAAACTACCTTCCTTTGATGTGCTATAATGAGCACTTCCAGCCTTCATTGGGTTTTCAACTCCAGAGAACTTACAGTAAAAGTATTTACGTTTTTTGCATTGCATTCACTGCGATCATTCGTCTGGAAAAGCCATCTCTCCTTGTTCTCCTTCGTTTTGTGTTAGTATTAAAGAAGACGATACGTTTGATAAAAGTTAAGCGCATAATTTCCTTAGAAACAGATATTCACGAGTTTTCTCCTTTCTCTTTTAGACTGATCAGGACCGACCAGCGCGTGTGCTCACGGCAAAAGCATTAATGTTTCATTACTGTGTTCTAGCGAATGGCGTGTTGCTGATTCATTAATAGTATATATAGAAATGACATGCTCGCTTACCCTCTTTTTACTTGTGATGAAATTAGTCTAAAAGAAAATTCATGAGACCCATTCTCGTAAATAAAGCAACAAAAGAAGAGCAGGAAAACACACCAATATGTCGATAGCCTCTTCGCCCGGAAGAAACAATAAAGTTTTATTTACAACTTCAATTCTTCACAACTTAAAACTCACCCTAACCCAGTCAATGCAGTGTGAGTTATAGTCTCACAGGCATTGTGTGCAAATGTATAGATGATACGTATCAATATGTCGTAATTACGCTGCATTGGCGAGTGTTGGTCGATCACAAAGGAAGTGTTATTAGGTTTGTAATACAGCTTACTTACACGGCAAGATATATATATATATATATATATATATATATATATATATATATATATATATATATATATATATATAGAGAGAGAGAGAGAGAGAGAGAGAGAGAGAGAGAGAGAGATAGATAGATAGATAGATAGATAGATAGATAGATAGAGAGAGAGAGATAGAGAGAAAAGGATAAGGATTAGGATAAGGTAGGTTTGCGGAGCAGATGCTTCGCCGGGCTTATATGCACCAAGGCGAGCCCGCCTATGTCAGCGAGTGCTGACTCATGAGAGAATGTGCCAGCAGAGTGTTGACTCGACCTGAGCTTGGTCCTTGCCCAGCGGGATGCACCAAACACGGCGTGGACCGCGAGCTTGGACGGGGCTCGATCTTCCGACCACGGGGAAGGGACTGCGCGACCTAACGGCTAGGGAGAGAGAGATAAAGAGAAAGAGAAAGAGAAGGAAAAAGAAAAAGAAAAAGAGAAAGAAAGAGATAGAAACATGGAGAGACTGAGAGAAAGGGAAGGCTAAAGAAGATAAATAAAGGACTTATCGAGTAAAAAACGAGAAGAAAAAGTGTAAATGAGTGATGGATAAGTATATTAAATGAGATGTATAAGACCCGAAAATGATGGGAGACAAAGACTCATAAAAGTAGACGAAAATAATATTAGGGCCATAAAAATATGTAATAAATGCCTCATTACGTTAGTATTCTAGTGATAGTTGGGACTTCAACGTAAACCTTACATAACATTTTCTTTTCAATTTCTTCTCATCAGTCACTTGCCTCTCCTCGCCCTCTGCTGTGATCTGAAGCTCCTTTGTCTCCATGTCTTCTTCTACAAAATATTCCTTATCCCGCTTAGTTATTTCTTTCTTCCCACTTATTCTGTCTTGTGCTTTCTCTCTGCCAGTCCTCCTGATATCTATTCTCTCTCTCTCTCTCTCTCTCTCTCGCTAACTTTGTAAGTTAATGCACTGTGCATGATATTTATGCCCCTATATTCTCTGGAATCTGGTTTTCTATGCATGGTTATTTTTTTCCCAAAATTTACCAAGAAGTTAAGTCTAGGAGATTAAAATGTATTATCAATCGAGAGGAGTTTCCCCCATGAAGAGTGTTTTGATTCAAGTTAATAAAGTTAATAGCTTCCAGCAAGACC
>BOPN01007249.1:57500-62459 GCA_017312705.2 Penaeus japonicus | reverse complement strand
ATATATTTATATATGTATATATATATGTGTGTGTGTTGTGTGTGTGTGTGTGTGAGAGAGAGAGAGAGAGAGAGAGAGAGAGAGAGAGAGAGAGAGAGAGAGTTTGTGTGTGTGGAATAGAAAATAATTAAGGTATTTAAAAAAATAGTTATCAAGATAAGAAAAAGATAAATAGAATATAAAGGTAGTAGATTAAAAATGCAGAGATAAATAGAAACGGACAGACACATAGGGAATATTGTTCATGAATAGGTATGAATAATTTAACGTTGCGAGTCACATAATTTGCGTTTTGATATTGACATTTTCATCAGCATTAGCATATCAAAACGTTGATTATATAATGGAATTATTCATACGCATTCATACCTCTTCTACAATGAATGTTAGGTGTTACCTCCGAAAAGCAAAATGTTGAGATATAAGTTTACAATATATTTGACGTTAGTGGCATTGGTAACACATGCAATGATCTTCGTAATAAATCATATATTTGTCTTTACATATACCAGGAGCTTTAAAAATGGGACTCTAGTCTAAAAGGTCAATAGTGCTTTATCTCTCATTATTCATTTAATGTTTATTTATACGGTATGGTTATATAAAAAGCACACCCACACACACACCACTCACCCACCCAAACACACACACACGCACACCACCTACCCCCCCCCCCACACACACACACACCACCCACACACACACCACTCACCCACACACACACACTCACAACCACCCACACACACACACACCACCCACCCACACACACCTCCCACTTACACACACACACACACACACCCACACATACCACCCACACCCATACTCACACACACCACCCACCCACCCACCCACACACACACACACACACACCACCACCACCACCCCCACCCACACACACCCATACACACACACACACACACACAGTATAGTAAACGCTGACCAACTCTCTGCGCAGTATATGAAATGCACTAAGGGCCTAAAGCCTACCCTTATCATGCTCCTTACGCTATGACGGCTATCAGCCAATTTATCAATGTGTTTATTCCCGTAAACAGCACTTATCTTATCACTAGATAGGAGGATCCTTGTCTGATATCTTATCATCTTTATTGAGGCATTGATAGTGGAGATAAGGTGAGATGGAGTGGCAGCAAGATGGACAAGAATTGTTGGGAGATATTGGATGCAAGTCTTTTCCGACGGAACGTAACCCGCGCCGCAAGTCACCCTTAAGTGTGAGTTTCTTATTAAGCCATTCCTCGTTGATAGAGTGTGACTGCATTTGTGTCTGTGCCGTTGATTTGTGCTCTTTGTCTTGCACTTATGGTGTGGTAAGTGTGCTTGAGCTCGTTAAAGTGAATGCATTTTAGCAGCAGATGCAACAGCAGCAGCAGCAGCAGCAGCAGCAGTAGTAGTAGTAGTAGTAGTAGTCGTAGTTGTAGTAGTAATAGTAATAGTAGTAGTAGTAGTAGTAGTTGTAGTAATAGTGATAGTAGTAATAGTAATAGTAGTTGTAGTTGTAGTAGTAATAGTTGTAGTAGTAGTAGTAGCAGGAGTAATAGTAGTAATAGTAGTAGTAGTCGTAGTTGTAGTAGTAATAGTAGTAGTAGTGGTAGTAGTGGCAGTAACAGCAGTAGTAATCTCGCGTTATTATCATAGTTTTTCATATGATCCAACATAACTAGTAGTTACAAAGAAGAAATATATATACTGAGTGTTGCATCTTCACATTGCAAATCATATGGAATGCTGTAACAGAAGAAATAAGATTGACAGTGTGTTTACTTATATGAGCTAGCAGATTCTGCGGGTGTGAAGGTATGCATTTAATGGTTGTATATGTCACAGAAGACGGAAAGTATCACCACAAATCTGATATAAATCTGAACAGCTTTCAAAGTGATGTAAGACACATGTTTCTAGAAGAACTAGATTACCTAGCATGTGGCACAGCCACCTTATCTCTGACCGAGTATCTTATCGAGTAGCGGAGTGTTAGTGATAGTGATACAGGTACGTTGATGAGAGCGCCTGTGTCGACTTATGCTTCTCGCTAAATTGACGCCTCCCGCTTCAGGCCTTTAAATGAAAGGTGTGTGCGTCTCTGTGTGTGTATGTATGTGTGTGTGTGTTTGTGTGTGTGTGTGTGTGTGTGTGTGTGTGTGGTGAAAAAGGAAAAGGAGAGAGAGAGAGAGAGAGAGAGAGAGAGAGAGAGAGATGAAGAGGGGGAGGGGAGACCTAAAGACAGACACCCCCCCCCCCAAAAAAAAAAAAAAAAAAAAAAAAAGTGAAATAGAGAAAGAAAATAAAGAAATTTTACGTATTCTTCTCAAGCAATACACCAATTTTCCAGGCTAGTGTCGAGCGATTCGAAGTGTTACACCGTATCACATCCACCTCCGTCAGGGCACATCATCCGGCACCTCCAGGCAGCTCTTCACAGGTAAACATTTCATTTATCGTAAACATCTATTTAGCACAACGTTTATGATAGCTTATATTATTATAAGTTTTGATTAATTTATTTTTTAATCATCTTTTATTTATTCTATTGACTGCCTATTTTGAGTGGAGTAGAGAATGCCTCTAGAATTAATGCGAACTTATATGGATGGTAAATGTGGTAAACTCTTCAAAGAAACAACGGCTTTAAAATCGATGAAGTTAGAAAAGAGAAAACCTATCAACTAAATAAGAAAACCAGTTTTTCCCCAAATACACAACTTCCTTGAAGGATGAGAGTTACAGTATCTATGAACTTCCAAGACAAAATATTATGATGTCTATTACCCACAAGGTAAAAACTATAACGAAATAAAATACTTCTATAACGAATTGTGTTATGCATATAATATAATTTCTACAACCATCAAGGTGTTTAAATGTCAACATATGCGTTATGAATCTAGGATGATTATTACTGAGCGATCTCATGAACATTATAGATATTGCAGTTAGCGTCAGATATCCGTTTTAGCAATAAGCTCTTTGTATTCTTTTGAAGTTGCAATCAATGAAAGGTTCATACTAATGTAGCTTTGATTTCGCTGTGCAATAAGCGAATGCATCTGTATGGAAATCGAATTACGGGTTCATATGGTGATGCCGTAAGTGCAAAAGCGCACAGCATATATTGTATCAGGACAAAAGTATACATATCGAGAAGCATCACAGGAACAACAACATTGTAAGCATTAATTGCCAATCAGTGCACAGCTGTCTCATTTCCCATATGAATTTAACTTCCAACTTACTGCAGTGTTTCTCTAGTTTGCCACCAGTGCGCTCTCATTTTACAGCCCTCAGAATTATCACATCGGTTCTTCGTGTGCTTTATCATCATGATCGTCATTATCATATGTGCATTGACTGGATTACGAAACAGGACAATTCTAAATGGCTGTGGGACATCAGTGGCGGCGTAGCCTTATCTCAGAGAGTTCCTAATTTGAAGCGTCTTTGTCAATATGCTTGTAAATGGAGAAGGGAAAGTTACTCCCAATGGTGCATCCCAGAGAGGTCATACGAAAATTGGAGATGGGAAAGTGCGGAGAAGTGTAGTAGCACCGTGTGTGATTTAGGCTTTTAATGGCATGAGACTTAGATTAGAAGAGTCTTTCATCTTATTTCTCTTCTTTGCTTGCAACGTCGTCCTCCAATTTTCTTTTCTCTCTCTCTCTCTCTCTCTCTCTCTCTCTCTCTCTCTCTCTCTCTCTCTCTCTCTCTCTCTCTCTCTCTCTCTCTTTATAGAAATTAGAGAAGGCTACTGAGAAAATAATTTGGGACAGACATCACTACTTACTTTAATAAAATGAATGATATGAGATCGTGCGTTCATCAATATATCATACGTTTACCTGAAGTTGAAAAACTAAGAAATTTGCATTTTGAAATATGTAGACGATAAATATTGACCGAAAGTAAGCCACAGAGCTCATAATTGATAGCAAAGGCGTCACTTGATATAAGCGCCTGGTACCATTTATGTGTAATCTTTTTACTCTGTAATAAGAAGCACTTTGATTAAAATGGGAGCTAGTGAACGGCTGTAGAGCTCAACAATTAAATAAATAAATGTTACTTTATGAATGCGCTTATTTATGTAACTAAACCGACAACCGCAGTACAGGTATATGATCTTTTTTCACCAAGTGCCAACTCAGGGCAATACGCCCTTGGCATTTGCTCCGTTGCCGCTCAGATGTGTAAATCAGCCAAGGTTTATACAGACGAATGCGTTTAAATTACACACACCCATGAGCGGCCAGCTTCGGTCCTTCACAACACAAATACATCATACATATTCTTCTCCTATGTAGCCATCTACCACGCCTAGAGTGCAAATTACTAACCATTCAACTTTTATTACAACAAAAGAATCTGATATTTTATGCTGCCAAGTGGGCTGCAGCTAAACCATTTAGATAATGTGCATTGTTGGTACTATCCGCCCAATTAGTTTCCATAGCAAACAGCCAACAAGTCGGTTATTGATATTTTTATTCCTGTTATTACTGTTTTCAGCCACAGCAGGTGCAGCGTCACTTAGTGTTCATGGCAAAAAGAAAAAGAACAACGCGTATTGTCTGTGCGTGGTACACTTCGCACATTTCTGAAAAAAAAGTGCTTAAACAAATATACACTTGTCCTTTTACCATCTCAGCCTCGATTTCACAAATATCAGGTTGGAGTACATGGTTGGTCATGATTTATTTCGCTGTATGAGGTTTTACAAGATGACGAAGAGGAAAACATAAGTGGAGGATACACTGTCTTTCGGGAGACTTCACATATAGTAAAAATACGAGAGCACAGGGCTTATGGTGTGTTTACTTCTGCTTATGATTTACAACCTCTATCATAATTAAAAGACATTTAATGTCGCTTCGACATCCGAAGCAATCAATCTGAGTTTTGAAACTATATTTTGCTTCATTGGATACAAAACAGTAAACACAT
>BOPN01007249.1:40000-47500 GCA_017312705.2 Penaeus japonicus | reverse complement strand
CATGCCCTCAATCTCCTGCTGGTAGACTCGCGCTACTTGTTCTTGCAGAGAAATCCCGAGCGCCAGTCTCTCCGCCTCCGACCGCGGGTCATGGTGGGTCATTCTGGGGGCTGAGCGATTTGTGGCCCGTCTGGATGCGGTTCCACAGCTCTGTAAGGGAGGTTTTGTGGCCAAAGGACTCACACCACTCCAGCCACTTTCTTCCCGCTTTACCCTCTTAGCAGTTTCCTGAGCATCCCTGAGAGCCTCTCTCAAAAGAGCGTGGTTCTCAGGGGTTCTTCTGTTCGCGGAAGTGTCTTCTGCACATATTGATTCTGTGGTTGACCTCCTTCACCTCGTCATTGTAGTACCAGGCGTCTTTAAAACACCTGGACCACGGACGAGTTTTGGGAATGGTCTCTGAGGCTGCCTCGTCTATGGCATTAACTAGTCTTGCCTCAAGTGTATCCACATTATCATTATGTGAGAATTCACTGTTCTGAGGCATTCTGGCCAGCCTCCTGGAAAGCTTTCCAGTTGGCCCTGTCCACCTTCCATCGAGGATTGTGCTGGGGCACAGGGGCTGGGCCAGCATCCAAGATGGTGGTGACTATCCCATAGTGATCGCTCGTGGCAGTGTTGTCCACAGACCAACGAATCCCTGACCAAGGCCGCAGTGACAAAGGTAAGGTCAAGGACCCCCTGCCAACGTGCGTAGGCTCCTGGCTGTTGAGGAGAGCAATCTCGGGGCATGACTCATAAGCACCGCGGCTATGTGATGTGTCTGCCGCATCCTGTCTGTGAGCCAGGATGGGGTGGTGGGCATTGAAGTCTCCCCCTATGAGAATTGGCTCGTGTGCCGCAGCAGCACAGACTTCACTAATATCTAAGCTCCTACAGGTTGGCCTGCTGTACACATTGTACAGCTTGAGGGGACCCCCAGCCATATGGATCTCAACGGCAAAGGGAGTTCAACACCTTCTCCACACTGCACAGGATCGGCAATCAGGGAGCAGGGAATATTCGACTTCACGAGGGTAATCAAACCTCTGGTGCCTTCATTAGAGGGCAACACAAAGGGATGATATCCTGAGAAGCGAACAGTGTCTCCTGTTAAAGTCTCCTGGAGCATGACAATGTCAATGTTCCGAGATCGCACGATCGCGTGGAGAAGGGCATTCCCTCCGGGAAAGCTGTTGATATTCCACTGCAGTATGCTTAGATTAGGAGCCATTGTGCTAATCTGAGTCCATTAAGTCTGCGTCGTCAATGACGTCGACATTAACCGGTTCAGTGTCTGACGCCCCAGTGTGGGTAACGTCAGACATTTCGGAGTCTGACAACTCCTTGGTGAGTTCCTCACTGATCGTGATTTCCTCACTGGACTCGTCACTGTCGTCAGGACAGGTCGAGCCATTTGAAGGGCTGGGTCTCCTGGGAGGTGGAGAACCCCTGGTTGCCTTGACCTTCACTCTGGATGGTCGTGGCTTCCTCGCCCTTTGGGGTTTGGGTTCAGGCTCTGCCAGTGTGGTCTTGGCCGCGGGTTGGGTGGGGAGACAAGTCTCGCCCTGGGGGTTTGTGGGGAGAGGAGTCTCGCCCTGAGTTGGATTGGGTGTAGAGGCCTTGGGCCTTACATCCCTTTCCTTCAGGGCAGCGACAGTTCAAGCCATTGCCGTGACGGCACTGACTGCCTTCTCCGTCTCTTCAATGGTCCGTCCCAATGCTGACGCAACTGCTGTGACAACTGCCGTCATCAGGAGCGTCAAGTCATTCTCCGTAAACAGAGTTTGACTCTCCGCTCTTGGGTTGGCCTTTGGTGTGTTCCCAGACCCCTTCCGGGTCTGTTTCCGTCTTGGAACACCCACCAGGGCCGGAAACTCCTTTGTGTTGGAGGTGTCCGGTGGTGGTTTTGTTTTGGGCGGTGCTTCCTTCCTCTTAGAGGGGGGAGCTCTTTACCCCTTTGTTCTGCCCCCCAGACGTAAGTCTGGGGGCAGGAACAAAGTCCGGTCGTTTTGCAACGACCTCTTGTCGCCGTAGAGCCTCTTCCTTCCTGACGGAACATCCGAGGCTCCAGGCATGGTGCTTTTTGTGGCAGTTGGGACACTTGGCAGTAGTGTCCCGCTTGCCCTCCTTGTGTGCTTTGAGGCACACCTCCGTGCTGTGTGCCTGACTACAGACACCACACTTCGGCTTTGCAGAGCAAGTGGCCTGGTGGTGTCCGTACTTCTGACACGTGAAGCAACGGAGCGGGTCAGGGACATACGTCCTGAGGTTGTAGGAGCCCCAATTACCAAGGTCCAGGGACGATACTGGGGCTCCCTTCAAGGTGACCAGGACTTGCCTGGGCTGGGTGCTTCCCCTTTGAAATGGAAGCTCCCACCACCTTAGGATGGGCAGTGATGACCTCAAGGTCATACATCTGAGGGAAGCCAAGAAGCACCATCTTGGACTTCCTCTCATCAGAAGTCAGGGCCGCCAAACTCACCTTCCGTCCGTCCTGGAGCTTGTCAGTCTCCTGGAGGAAGGTGAGAGTGGCCTGGTCCTTAGGGATGATTATCATGCCTTTGTCTTTGGCAATTCTAATCGTCAGACGGCACTGTCTCTGGGTTTCCAGAGCCCGTACTTTATCTGGATAAGCGCTTGTCAATCCTTCCGGCTTAGGGGGAACCCCTAAACTGGGGGAACCGACTTCTCAGCTACAGACTCGCCCTCCGAGTCTGTAGCCGGCCGAGGACGCTACACGCCTACCTTCCGAACCGACGCCGGAATTTTGGTAGTGGGGCCAGCAGGGTTGGAGGGTCCTGTCTGGCTTCCATTTTTACTTTGACTCGTCTTCTGAACCGACGCCAGAGACTTGTCAGTGCCAAGGGCTGGTTTGGAGGGTCCAGCCCGAGGCTCTTGGGTAGGCTTTTTCTGAACCGACGCCAGAGCCTTTCCCAACTTTTTACTTTTGTCTCCAAGGACCTTAAAAGGTTCCAAGGTGACAGCCTTGGTCATTTTCGTGCCCGGTTCGTCAACGTGGGGGTCAGTCAGGGTTTTTTTAGAGAAGGATGCCATATATAGAGTGTCTCCAATCTTATCCTCCCACGCCCCCACCCACCACGGAGTCCAACAAGGGGAAGCTGTGCACTGAGACCATGCTCAGAAGCCACAGGGTGGTGGGAGGATATACGCAACCCCTGCCTCGCATTGATGGCACTCGCAAATACATGCGATTGCCTGCAAGACAGGAGCTGCTTGACCCTAGCCTAGCTCAAAAGAGAGACCAGCCGATTGACCTAATCGAGCCAAGATCAGGCCACCCGTCTTGCTGGAATAGAGGACCAAAGAGGCGTGTTGCTAGCCGCAGGGCGTACTCATACACGGCATCGCTCAACCTCCAGGACTCCCGTCTCCCAGCGCACAGGGGCGCCACGCACGGCAAACACGTGGGCAGGTGTGTGCCCCCCTGGGGGGAGGACCAGGGGGGGGTGTGATCCCACCTACTAGATCAGCACCTAGGAACGCTTAGTCGTCCTTCCTCGGAGAATCAACCGCTAGAAGGCCACCTCAACGGGAGGGAGAGACTGGCCAATTCTAGAACGGGCTCTTCCGAGGAAGGAGTTCAAGCCCCCGCGCCACGACAAGGCGGTTCCTTATTGCGGGGGAGTAAACACCGATAAGGATTTTTCCTTTTATGGGCCGACACGGGCGCCAGCCTCAGGTGAGTGAGCCCCAGCTAGTGGCTCAACGGGCGTGGGAACCGTTGCCATCTAACGCTATCGGTAAGTTTCAACGGTGGGCGCCTATAAATAGGTAAGCTCTGGTTTTGGCTTGCAAGGTTTTTGAGATACCTATAAAGCAAGCATCATGTCAGGTCGTGGAAAGGGTGGTAAGGTCAAGGGCAAGTCAAAGTCCCGCTCGAGCAGGGCCGGCCTTCAGTTTCCTGTAGGTAGGATTCACCGCCTTCTGCGTAAGGGAAATTACGCTGAACGTGTCGGAGCAGGTGCCCCTGTGTACCTGGCTGCCGTCATGGAATACCTGGCTGCTGAGGTTCTCGAGCTGGCAGGTAACGCCGCCCGTGACAACAAGAAGACCCGTATCATCCCCCGTCACTTGCAGCTGGCTATCCGTAACGACGAGGAACTGAACAAGCTCCTCTCTGGTGTGACCATTGCCCAGGGTGGTGTCCTGCCTAACATCCAGGCTGTGCTCCTCCCCAAGAAGACTGAGAAGAAATAAATCTTTCTCTCGGTTGCCTCTTTTCAACAACATCGGCTCCTTTCGGAGCCACAAAATCTCCCTAGAGATGTAATTGACTACTCTATCAATCCCAAACTAATAAACTAGCTACTCAACCTCAAACCCCAAGCCCAAATGCATAGATTGCAATATCAATGTCATATTCTTCAATAACATTGTCATTATACTCAACTTATCAACAACTCACCGATGCCCCCACAACATACTAAGTGCCAATCAACTAATTTACTTATCATCCACCCAAAAGCAATTTAAAATTCCAATATCAGTGTTCATAAAGAATGAGAAAGAGAGAGAGAGAGAATCAAAGCGAAAGAACACAAGAGAGAGAGAAAGAGAGAGAGAGAGAATCAATGCGAAAGAAAGCATAAAGAAAGAGAGATCGAGAGAGAAAGGGAAAGAAGGAGAGAAAGAGAGAGAATCAAAGCGAAAGAAAACAAAGAAAGAAAGAAAGAAAGAGAGAGAGAATCAATGTGAAATAGAGAGAGAGGGAAAGAAGAAGGAGAGAGAGAGAGAGAATCAATGCGAAAGAAAGCATAAAGAAAGAGAGATAGAGAAAGGGAAAGAAGAAGAAGAGAGATAAAAAGAAGGAGAGAAAGAGAGAGAATCAAAGCGAAAGAAAACATAAAGAAAGAAAGAAAGAGAGAGAATCAATGTGAAATAGAGAGAGAGGGAAAGAAGGAGAGAGAGAATCAATGCGAAAGAAAGAGAGATAGAGAAAGGGAAAGAAGAAGAGAGATAGAAAGAAGGAGAGAAAGAGAGAGAATCAAAGCGAAAGAAAACATAAAGAAAGAAAGAAAGAAAGAGAGAGAGAATCAATGTGAAATAGAGAGAGAGGGAACGAAGAAGAAGGAGAGAGAGAGAGAGAAGGAAAGAAGAAGAAGAAGGAGAAGAGAGATGGAAAGAAGGAGAGAGAGAGAGAGTCAAAGCGAAAGAAAACTTAAAAGAGAGAGAAAATCAATGCGAATTTGAGATAGATGGGGAAGAAGAAGAGAGAGAGAAAGAGAGAGAAAGAGAGAGATAGAGAGAGAGAGAGAGAGAAAGAAAGAAAGAAGAAGAGAGGGGGATAGAAAAAAGAAGAAGAAGAAGAAGAAGAAGAAGAAGAAGAAGAGAGAGAGAGATCAATGCGAAAGAAAGCATAAAGAAAGAGAGATAGAGAGAGAAAGGGAAAGAAGAAGAATAGAGATAGAAAGAAGGAGAGAGAGAGAGAGAGAATCAAAGCGAAAGAAAACATAAAGAAAGAAAAAAAGAGAGAATCAATGTGAAATAGAGAGAGAGGGAAAGAAGAAGAAGAAGAAGAGAAAGAGAAAGAGAGAGAGAGAGAGAATCAAAGCGAAAGAAAACATAAAGAAAGAAAAAAAGAGAGAATCAATGTGAAATAGAGAGAGAGGGAAAGAAGAAGAAGAAGAAGAGAAAGAGAGAGAGAGAGAGAGAGAGAGAATCAAAGCGAAACAAAACATAAAGAGAGAGAGGGAAAGAAGGAGAAGAAGAAGAAGGAGAGGGAGAGGGGAAGAGGAAGAAGAAGAAGAAGAAACAGAAGAAGAAGAAGAAGAAGAAACAGAAGAACAAGAAGAAGAAGAAAAAACAGAAGGAGAAGGAGAAGGAGAAGGAGAAGGAGAAGGAGAAGGAGAAGGAGAAGGAGAAGGAGAAGGAGAAGGAGAAGGAGAAGGAGAAGGAGAAGAAGAAGAAGAGAGAGAATCAATGCGAAATAGAGAGAGAGGGAAAGAAGAAGGAGAGAGAGAGAGAGAGAGAGAGAGAGAGAGAGAGAGAGAGAGAGAGAGAGAGAGAGAGAGAGAGAGAGAGAGAGAGAGAAAGGGAAAGAAGAAGAAGAGAGATAGAAAGAAGGAGAGAGAGAGAGAGAGAATCAAAGCGAAAGAAAACATAAAGAAAGAAAGAAAGAGAGAATCAATGTGAAATAGAGAGAGAGGGAAAGAAGAAGAAGAAGAAGAGAGATAAAACACAAAAGAGAGAAAGAATGAGAGAGAGAGAGAGAGAGAGAGAGAGAGAGAGAGAGAGAGAGAGAGAGAGAGAGAGAGAGAGAGAGAGAGAGAATCAATGCGAAATGGAGAGTGAGAGAGAGAATCAATGCGAAATAGAGAGAGAGGGAAAGAAGAAGAAGAAGAAGAAGAGAGAGAAAGAAGGAGAGAGAGAGAGAATCAAAGCGAAAGGAAACATAAAGAGAGAGAGAGAGCGAATCAATGCGAAATGGAGAGTGAGAGAGAGAGATCAATGCTAAAAAGAGAGAGAGGGAAAGAAGAAGAAGAAGAAGAAGAGAGAGAGAGAGAGAGAGAGAAAGAGAAAGAGAGAGAGAGAGAATCAAAGCGAAACAAAACATAAAAAGAGAGAGGGAAAGAAGGAGAAGAAGGAGAGAGGGAAAGAAGAAGAGAGAGAATCAGAGCGAAACAAAGCATAAAAGGATAGGCAGAGAGAGAGGAAAAGAAGGAGAAAGAAAGAAAGAGAGAAAGAGAGAGATAGAGAGATAGAGAGATAGAGAGAGAGAGAGAGAGAGAGAGAGAGAGAGAGAGAGAGAGAGAGAGAGAGAGAGAGAGAGAGAGAGAGAGAGAGAGAGAGAGAGAGAGAGAGAGAGAGAGAGAGAGAGAGAGAGAGAGAGAGAGAGAGAGAGAGAGAGAGAGAGAGAGAGAGAGAGAGAGAGAGAGAGAGGAGGAAGAAGAAGAAGAATGGAGGAACATGATAATAGAAAGAACAGAAAAATGATGAGAACAAGAAGGATGGTAATGGTGAGGATAAGGATGAGGATGAGAATGAATAGAAAGGACGAGTAAAAGTAAAGGAATATGAACAGTCAGCATAATTAAGCAAACGAACTATACCTTAAATGATCAAACTCTGTATACGAACTAACCACAAAGCAATCTGTACGCCCTCTTGTACGCCACGAAAAAGAGTTGAGTATTTGTTGAAAAGCTCTCTGAGAGCCCTGGAGATTACAACACACAGAGAGCGAGCGAAGTTTATTGTGTGTGTGTGTGTGTGTGTGTGTGTGTGTGTGTGTGTGTGTGTGTGTGTGTGTGTGTGTGTGTGTGTGTGTGTGTGTGTGTGTGTGCGCGTGCATGTGTTTCAATATCATAATATTCATATATACAACCATATCACGTTATTTAGAACAGTAAATATGAAAAAAATTATAATGCTTGTAATCAATCTTGTTGTGATAGGTAAATAAAATAAATAAGTATAATATCAATATGAAACGAATTACTAAAGCAAGGAAGGGACATACAGAGATGGAAAAAAAACGTTAATTATAAAGTGAAATAA
>BOPN01007249.1:17500-22500 GCA_017312705.2 Penaeus japonicus | reverse complement strand
AATGTACCTTTATAGACAGTGGATTCAGTTATTATTAAGGGATTTAAAGGCCTCTTTTGTTTTAAGTACTACTTGTATATCATGTTATGAAAAAAAAAGAAGTGTCAAAGCCAGTTTGGATTAATTCATATCTATATAACTATCTATTTAAACCATTTTTATGTCTATTGGTTTCTTGCATCCTGTGTGCTTAATATACAATGCTAAACTATTGTTTGTTTAATCAGTAAATATAATATTTTGCTGTTTTCTTAGAACTGTAAACTTGACAAACAAACATTTCCATTACACGCTGTTTTACACTCTATTATGAAGGGATGCATGACAACTTTGTCAACCTTTTTAAAACTTCTAATGCTTTGTGATGCATTTGATTTTCTGTGCACTTTGAATTTGATTGTTTTTATAGTGCATTCTAAACTCTTTGGATCTTATTAACTAGCTCCTTGACATTTGTTAATGTTATTTGTTTATAAAAATAAAGAGATATGCCAAAAAATTGTTTTAATATCATTTAACTATTCTGGTTATCCTATATTTTACTCATAAACCATGTTTTAAGCACAAAGAATGAAACGATGGAAAAAGGATAATATCTGTTGTAAAAGAGTAATACAGATTACAATATTCCTAAATACAAAATTCATATTATAATTGAAAATCTTGGGGATATATAAATGAAAAGAGAGAGAAAGAGAGGGGGAAAAAAAAGAAGAAAAAAGATCTGAATCAATAAAACCAAGGATATAATTGATTGTACAAGATTATTGCAAAATACAGTGTTCCTAGCCAGTGTGCATAAAGGGTTTACAAGTTTTACAGATATGTTGACAGATAATGAAAACAGGTCAAGAAACAAGAGCACAAGTGCCAACATTGCTTTAACTTACAATGATTATTACAGAATACATTGATTTAAAGAGATTATCACAGAATACAATGTTCAAAATGGATTGAACTCTTGAGGATATATATGTTAAATGTATTTTAGTTTTACTATCTATATATCTATCTATCTGTATCTATATCTACACACACACCTATGGAGAAAAAGAGAAGAAGAGCTGCAAAAAGATGAGAATTGTGTGTGTGTGTGTGTGTGTGTGTGTGTGTGAGAGAGAGAGTTTATGTCTATTTATCTATGAACCATGGATGACATAACCAGTGAGAATCATCAGAGGATGAAATGTAAAAACCTTGTTCTTCCATATGAAATACAATTATTACTGTACAATAATGTTTAGTGTAAATATCTACAAGAAATGATTATTATAATGATAATAATGAAAACAAATGATGATGATGATGATGGGATTGATGATGATGATGATGACATTAGATGATGATTATTATTGATGATGATGATGATGATGATGATGATGGTGATAGTGATGAGAAAAAAAACTCCATTGTATAAGGCACAAAAAATGCAACCATGTATTGTAACTATGCTTTCAATGACTTATCAGCTTTCATGTTGTGTCATCTTTTTGTATGTCTATGATGTTTAGAAAAACAAAACAAAAACAAAACAAACACACACACAATTAAATAAATAAAATATAACATATAATGCAAGAACACAAGGTTTCTAGGGTATGCTTCCAACAATTTGTCAGTTTTCATGTTTCTCTTTCTCTTGTATGTATATCATGTGGAAAAAAAAAAAAATAATAATAATAAAATAAAAAAAAAATAAAAAATAAATAACATAACACAACAGCAATATCAGTTTTGCATAGTATGCTTTCATAAAGATGTCCTTTTTCATATGATTTAGCATCTTTTTTTCTTGATAAAATGTGAAAAATATTCAGTTGATGTAAGTGCACATTTGCTTTCTTTCATAGACAAAGTCTGGCTATTTCATCTATCAAGTTAATTTGGTAGCATGTTCTTTAACGTGGATGATTTAGTGAAAGATATGCGAGTCTTTATAATAGCTGAAAATTTTCATCTGCATTTACAAAATATCATAATAACATGCCAAGTCTAGAAAAGATAGTCGTTAAAGAACTGGTATGTGTCTAAGCATTGAAACAGCCAGCCAGCCAGCCAGCCAGCCATCTCTAAGGTGTGTGTGTGATGTGTTCCATCAAAACTAGTCGTGCTAACTAGAGCAGTTGGGTAGTTTGTTGGATTTAGCTCCTTTTGTGAAGTGAATAAAGACTATATTGTGGAGATATTGTGGAGAAGGTCCATTTCTACTTGTCCGAGAGTTGAGCGGAGGCTTCATAGTTTGTTGATTTAGCTGGTTAGTGAATAAGGTCTAGATTTGTTTGAGATATAGGGGAGAAGGTCGATTTCTGTTTGTCCGACGGCTGGTCGGGGCGCGCGTAGGCCTCACCGAGGCAAGAGCAAAGTCAAGTTGAATGTTGCTTGTGTATGAAATATGAAATGAGAAATGGAATGGATTGTATTGTATTGTCTTGTTTGCTGATGAGTGAGATTGTTTTTTGGTGTTTTTTGCTTGTTTTTGTTTTTGACTCAGTTTTTGTTGTTTAGTTTAGTTGATGTTTGGTATGTTTTTTTTTGTTTGACGTTTGAGTTTGCGTTTTTGCTCTTTTTCTACGTGTTTTTCACTGGACTCTGTTTCTTTTTTCCTTCTTGTTGTCTTTTTGTGTGGTTGGACTGTTTGTTTCAGTGTTGAATTTGAGTTTTATAGTTTTTGTGTGTTCCTTTGTGTGGTGATTTTGTTTGTGAGAGAGAGGAATTCGAGTGTTTTCATGAGAGAGTGAGTGAGTGGGTTGGTACTGATAACTAGCTAACTACTGATCGGTTTGTAACCCGATCCCTCCCCCTCCTTATCTGGCTGGCTGTGGTCCTTCTTCCTCCCTCCCTCTCTCTCTCTCTCTCTTTCTTGCACGTACATTTTGATCTTCCTCTACCAAATCAAATTCAATGATTATTACTACTTCGTGCTCATACTCAGTGGCTATTTTACTCATCAATCACTTTTGTGTGTCACCAGGTATCGTAATATTATTGATAGATATCCCTTGTAGCAAACTGTGCCTGTCTGATTCAACATACATACATAGATTGTTTCTATCTCTTTCTCTGTTTCACTTGCCCCCCCCCTTTTTTCCACTCCGTACCACCCACCCCCCCTCTCTCTCTCTTTCTCTCTCCCATCATAGACAGCGAACCAACCATTCATTTCTAGTCATTCATTCATTCATTCATTCATTCATTTGTTTTAGTTTTTGTAATAAATCGACTTTACACTTGTAGATGCATACATGCATGTATCATTTCTCACTTTCTCCCCCCTTGACTCTTGACATGAAATGGGCCTACACTCTTATTTATTATCATTGCTACTGCTTGTTACATGCTTAATTAACACCATCGACACTGCTACTACTACTAATACTACTATTGCCTACATTTGTTTTTGCCCCTAACATATACTGAGATCAAATAAACGTTGGCTTGTTTCTTGATTTACTATCCTCTGGAACTCCTTGTAACAAGCAAACTGTCTTTTGAATTTCTTCTTCTTCTCACATGTCCCAACATACATACACATACATACAACCACATACGCAGACAGACAGACAGACAACAATTAGTAGCTACGAGTTAACATTGATGAGAGCTCGCGCAAAGGAAACGAAACGAAACAGAGCAAACAAAGCAAGGCAAAGCAAAGCTAGGAAAAATGGCTATTCCACTTGCGTTTTCTTGGACCCTACTCGAACGAACAAACAAACAAACTAGCAACCAATCAATCTAGCAAGCACGCATCTTCTCGCCGGATCACCACACATACACTTACGAATCAAATCAAACAATTCAAAGTATTATCCATCACACTTGCACTCTGACTGACTGATTGATTGATTGAGTTTTACCTTATCTGCATGCATGCACATGCACATACATATACGCAGACATACACACACACACAAGTACCAAGACAACTAACTCACCAACCATGGGCAATTCATTCAAGCTTGATAGAAACAACGGCGACATAATAATAATGATAATGATGATGATAATAATAGTAATAATGGACCTCACTCTAGTAAGGAAAGAGGTCACTCATTCACTCACTCCCTCCCAATTGCCATTATACCATCGTAACTACACCAGTGGTTTGTTGTTGCCTATATACTAAAAGCCAAACAAACAAACACATAGTCAATTGATAGTATGATAGAGGTGGCCTGTTCCCCCCTCTCCCCACAGGGGTTGGCCACCTCTATGCAAGTGTGGGGAGAGGGAGGGAGGGAGGGAAGAAGGGAGGGAGGGGGGAACAGGGAGGGAGGCATAGAGGTAGCCAACCCCTCTCCCTCCCTCCCTGTTCCCCCCCCCCCCCCACTCCCCACACATGCAAATTGGTTTGCGACGACCGACCGATGAATGAATAAATGAATACACGACACGAGTCAGTCATTACACAGATAGATGGATGGATAGATAGATACATAGATAGAGAGATACGACCACAATGTTTAGAATGCATTCCTTATCTACCTGGCCCTTAGGTCGATAACCGACAAAACAACCAGCAAGGAAAATCATGGAATCGCCGACGCCGCCGACGATATTCATTCGCTTACAAAAATGAAACAAACAAACAAACAAAAAAAGACATCGAGAGACGTACATGTTTACATTCTTAGCCATACTTGAGTCTTCACACTTATTTATTCCACTTGTCAGAGGAAAAATGCTGTACATATTATCAAATATGGGGATGCTCACTCACTCACTCACTCACTCACTCACTCACTCACTCACTCACTCTCAAATGAACCAAAGTAAGGAAAGCAATTTTGCACACCTCCCTCCCTACCAAACTCTCATATAATGATTGGATGAACAAACAGTGAATAAACAACTAAGCCGCACATGATATCTGTAGGCACTACTAGTGACATGCACACGCACACGTACACGCCATGCAAAACGTACACATTCATCTAGTAAAATGCATGCAATGAATAAATGCACACACACACACCCACACACACAACGCGCACGTCCAC
>BOPN01007249.1:10000-12500 GCA_017312705.2 Penaeus japonicus | reverse complement strand
CATTTTGCCACCTTTATTACCCAGAATGCAGCTTCCACTCCAGATCTGGTTATCACCAACAGATATGGATTTCTAAACACCCACATCAGCCAAGGCCCATTAACCACTAGTGACCATATTCCAATTCACTTAACCATATCAACCTCTCCAATCATGGTCCCATCGCCACCAAGACCTGATTACCAGAAAGCAGATTGGGAAAAATTCAAAGAGCTTCTGGGTGACACTGAAATAGAAAGCCTCTTAAACCAACACCATTCTGTAATAGACACGGAGACTGAAAACTGGCTCAGTGAGGTGAGGAAGCCAAAAAGCAGAGCATACCAAACAAAAACTTTCGCATCATCTGCCACCACCGAACAAATGATGAATTAAACCACCTCAAAGCTCTATATGAGAACATCAAATCTCATGCCGAGAGATCAGGCTGGACTGCAGAAAGGCGGCTTCAATACAGGCAACTCCAGAATCAAATAAAAGAAACTGCAAAAGCCATCTCACAAGAGAACTGGGAGAGACTAACAACAGATCTCTCATCACATACAAATGAGCCAGCCACCTTCTGGAGAAAGATAAATCAAATGAGAGGGAACAACAACTCCTATTCTCCTTACATCCTCGACGCCAATAACACCAAAGTCTTCGAGGCAGATGGCAAAATTAACATCCTAAACAGATACTGGAGTAAGATTTTCAAAATCTCCGACGAAGAAAATCGTGATTTCAGTCAGCAACACCAGCAGGTGGTCCTCAGAGATCTTGAAAGGTTTCCTAACAAACTGAAACCAGACGAAACCATAGATCTCAACAGACTCTCAAACGACAATCCGCTAACTGCTGAAATTTCCATAAACGAGATCAAAGCCACAATAGCCAAAATGAAGAATAAGGCAGCAGGAATCAGCAAGATCAATAAGATCGATCTTACCAACCTCCCTGAGAACTCTCTCATCAAGCTCAGGAACATATACAATGCCTGTTTAGCTGCTGGATACTTTCCAAAAGCCTTCAAAGTCGCCACTGTAACGCTGATTCCGAAACCAGGCAAACCACCCAACAGGCCTGAGAATTTCCGCCCCATCTCTCTTCTAGAGATTCCAGGTAAAATCCTCGAAAAGATTGTTAATCAAAGGCTCATGAATCATCTCGAAAGTAACAACATTTTAAATCCAAATCAGTACGGATTTAGAAGAGGAAAAGGTACCACCACAGCAATAGCGATTGCATATGAGAGCATAGCGAATGCCCTAGCCGATAAGCAACAGTGTAACGTCATCCTCAGAGACGTATCTAAGGCATTCGATAAAGTCTGGCACGACGGTCTACGTCACAGACTAATCGATGCCCAAATGCCAGACCCAACAACCAAGCTACTGAGCAGTTTCCTAAAAGACCGAAAAGCCCGAATCAAAATAGGTAATCTCCTCGGAAACGAAATTAACCTCCAAAGCGGTGTCCCCCAGGGGAGCGTAATATCACCCACGCTCTACATCCTGTACACCTCTCCTCTGCCTCCACCAACATTCCATCACACATACGTCTGCTATGCTGATGATGTCACCCAGATAATAACACATCCGAGCAGATCCAAAATCATTATGACCCTGCAGACCCACAATGCAATCACATCAATCAACCAATTTGAAAAGAACTGGAAGATTAAAACCAACAATCAAAAGTTCGAAATGATCTCGGCTGGTAGACTGTCTCCTTTACCAATCACAATAAACAACACTGAAATCCCTTTCACTCAAAATGGGAAACTTTTAGGACTAAAAATTAATTGCAGAGGATTCGCTCCCCATGTCAGAGAGCGAGCAAGACTAGCTAATAATCAATTAGCACTCTGCAAGCGGTTCTCTGGCTGCTCTGAAAAAACCAAACTCCATCTGTACAAAGCACTTATTCGACCAATCCGGTGCCACTAAATACCATTTCGAATTCTCTCATGTTGAAACTACAGGCAGTTCAAAACAAATCCCTTATCTGGGTAGCTGGATGCAGATATCCAAACATTCCATCTGCAGCAACGCTCCATGGGAGATACAACATCATCCCCATGAATGTTCGGATCCACCATCTTGCTAAGAAGGTCTGGGAAAAGCTTGACCTAATGGAGGATCATAATTACCTAAGAGTGTCGGAGATGGAGCTCGGCACAGCAAACCACTCGTGGTTCCCACGAAGTTTGCCACGCATCCACATAGAACCAGATCCAACGTACAGACGCAGGCGCGCCGACCGCGCAGCCCTGTAGACGACGACCCTTAACGTCCTCTCCTCTGACGAACACTTAAGATGGCTGACCTGAAAAGAAAGAAAACAAACAAAATAAAAACACGAGTTCGTTCAGATTGTGCGAGTGTATGTTTGGAGCCTCACGAGACTTCAACCACGCATCGCACAACCGGAGTTCGTTGATGGACAAAATAAAAAAAAAAATTGAAGAAGGGTACTCAACACTGTATCTCCAGGGGTTCGAGGAGATACGCATGGGAGA
>BOPN01007248.1:57500-62483 GCA_017312705.2 Penaeus japonicus | reverse complement strand
TATATATATAATGTATCGTATAAGGACCCCTCGTCCATGTACGTTTAGACAGTCCTCACACCCTGACCCCTCAAAGTGGCCCGGGGGGGGGGGGTGCACATGCAAGCAAATACGCCAGCCTTTTACAGTCACTAATCTCAATGGTAACAATGAAAATGGCAATGATGATGATGATGGTGATAATCTGATGAATAATAATGATAACACCCATTATTGCTTTTACATTAGTATCAATATATAGGTGATTGTAAAGAATGATTTGATTATAAAAATACAAATGAAATGTAAATGTAGCGTATGTACTATCTAATAGATAACTAAATCGCACATTGTATAAGAAAAAAAATATCCGTTTAAGATTATCCTTCTCAAAAACTATTCTACCTTCCGATGAGAACAAGGCAGGTCATAACAAAATTGCAGTGAACAGCCTGATCATTACCTTTGTCGCTTGCCCGTGCTCGTTTCCAACCATCCTTGAATCAGCACTCCTTTTTTCACGTCAGAAAAGAAAAAGATAAAGTAAAAAAGTTCGTAGTCACTAATCGCAAACGCACTACATGTTGTCCGCACGAGGACGTGTTTACACTGGCATTCGTTGATATGCAAGCGAGCGAGAGGGAGAAGATTAGCGTAGTTGGGACAGAACGTTTTTGAAATCCACCTCAGCGTACAAGTGGAGATCATGTGATCGGTGACGTCACCGTGCTCGGCAAGGTTGTGCGTGACTCAGACAAGAATTTGGTATCTTGGTAACGATATCGGTTGTAAGAGTGGTATTCGGAAAATGACGGTCAATACTTCTGTTACACTTGTTTTCCTTGTTGGTGCTTTTGTGTTATTTATGTTGCAAGTGCTGTTGTTATTATTATCACTTATACTACAACTGGTAGCTATTGTTGTTATGCATTATGCTATGCTATTGTTGTAGTGCATTATGTTGTCGGTTAGTGAAATGGTTGGCTCATTGGTTGGTTTATCACTATTATTGGTTTAATTGGTTTGTTAGCTGGTCAGGAGGGTCACACAGTTACAGACAGTTACCGAAGATAATATATATGGGTTAGTTGCACAAAGCTTCGCTGATTGGATTTAGGCAGGGAACAGGATTAGCATATGGATTAGGAAATATATTAGAAGACTGATTTTTGCCATTGATTATAAAATGTTACGGATGATTTCCTTTACACTTTTGTTGTAAACTCCTTAAACTAAGGTCAGGGTTGTAATTTCAGAGCGCTCTTTGGGTGCAGCTGTGATCACCGTCAGCGCTAACATTTTTGTCACTATTATTGTAACCTCTATAATCATACCGACTCTTCCTATTTTACAATCAATCATCTCCTACACAATCTTCTCTTACACTATAGAAATATATATTTTTTCCTACCCCCCCCCCTTTAAGACCTAAACAACCAGCATACAAGCAAAAGTTGCGCTTCCCATCATAAGCCATGAAAGCAAAGCACGCAATACACACTCCTCCTCCCACTTCCTGTCTTATCACGGAGACGCCTGCGTTTACAGCCAATCCTTGGTTCATGGGAGATATATGGTAAGTTCGTCAGGAAATCCCAAAGGTCAAGCCTGATAGCTACTCGAGCGCTGGTATATCATTGCTTACATGATTATACCGCGAGATGTTATATGTGTATTTAAATGTGTATCAGTGTATAATTATATGCACACACACACACACACACACACACACACACACACACACACACACACACACACATGCTGGAACACCCAATGCCACCTGCTCGGCATACTAGACGGACTCATAATGATACTAAAGTATTTTTTAATGTTGGTCAGATTTTGTGTTTAAACTTCAGTATGAGGTTCATATGTGCCATCTGATAGACTTTCTCAAAATTAAAATCGACTAAAATTGTAGTATAGATTCCACATCAGCTCGTTATGTTCTTTACACTCACTCTAACGGAAGTAATATAGTTTTATGGAGGGAAAGAAAAGTAGCTTTATTTTTTCGTATTTGCTTCTTCTTTCGTAAAAAAAAAAAAAATAATAATAATAATAATAATGATAATAATAAATCAAATAAAATGGAGATGGAGCAGAGGAAGGCTAAATGTGCTTACGACTATAAGTATCACAGCTCAAAGTGGTCAAACTGACACAGGGTCACATTGTAGGCGCTGCACATGGTTTGGTTCACCTTCCTCTTCTCATTCTGCCTGCACGCTCTCACCACCGGTGCTTTAGAACCGGAGGTCGCCATCTTGCTCAGAGCCATCGCTCTCGGAAGTGCACTGGCATCTCGTTTGGCTTAGGTTAGCATTCTTTAACTGTAGTAATTTGTGATCCTGCCTTTCTATTATTTCACATATACTTATTTTTGTTTTCTCTGCATTGAGCTCCCTTCTCCGCCTTTGCACAAATTTGCTTGTACATACTGTTTTTTGTGTTTCTCGCCGCTGTGCGAACTCATATGTATGTAATTTTGATGTATATGTGAAGTGCTCCCTTTCCCGTCGCTATGCGAAGCCATGTCTATGAGGAGTGCCCCGCCGCAGTGGGAGCTCACATATGTGTTTTTCAATGTGTAACGCTTCCTTCCTACCGTTGCGCGAACTTGCTTATACAAACTTTTGTGTATCTTTTGTTTTGTTTTCTGTGTCGTGCTCCCATCCAGCCTCTGTGCGAACTTGCACATATGGAATTGTTCTTTTCTATGCGAAATACTTCCTTCCCCTTACTGTGAAATGCTTCCTCTTCCACCGTTGTGCGAATAACATGTGTGTATTTTTCATTTTCCATGAGGAGTACTTCATTTCCCACCGCTGTACAAGATCGCATATGTTATTTTTATTTTCTATGTGTAGTGCTTCCTCTCCCGTCGGTGTGCAAACTCATATATTTTTCCATTGTTTCGAAAAGACTCACTCAAACGTACCCACCGATAAGACACGGTGCTCGCAGTCTGATAAGCGAAGGAAGCAGCTTACGATACGTCTGATCAACGTATCCCCCATCTTATGTTTTTTTTCGGGACGCCCGTTGATGGTGTTTTTTCTTACTCTGTTTTCGCGTCTATCGCCACGAGCAATGCAATCCCGCTAAGCACTACTGGTGTTAATAAGCTGTCAGGTAACTTATTACCTGTAACTTTAGTTTCTCAGGTCTCATAGCCACTTCTTGAGTCCTGTCTCACACATATACATGCCTTGCCTCCTGTAATCTCCGTGTAGAAAATTTTGGTAAGGTCATAATAGGTTCAGCTAATTCTTCTGCGCCAGTATGATAGAGTTACTTGCTACAATCCTCCACGGCTTGGCGCGGGAATGAATGAAGGCTAGGGCAGTGTAACACATCGGTATATAATTGTATTGTTATATCATACACTGTATATCTATCTATGTTTGTATCTATCTATCTATCTATATATGTATATATGTATATATAGCGTATTCATAAGAATCAAAATTTTGGAGTGGGAGGGAACTTTGATCTGACTATGTTACTCAAAATTCTTATGGCGACATGAATTCCGCTATTGCTAGTAGACGGTCACTTTATTATACGCTATATTCTGATTCTTCTGTTCACTGTAAGTTACATGCAATGAATCCTCCTCGTATTACGATTCACATTCATTGTGTAGATCACACGAGATTACTTTTGCACGCCCTACTTTTCAATTAACAGAACTTTGTATAGTAACAAAGCAAAGGTGGTTTCCACCAAGACGCTCAAAACGCCAGCTTGAGGGCGCGTCTTCAACCCCCGCTCCCATACACCCTTCGCGGCGTGAAGGATCGTCACTGAAGATCCTCGTTGCATCTTTGTTGCTGACCTCCACCTCTGTGCAAATTGGTCCTCCACATTAAACCGCGAAACGACCGTAACGACACTCCAAGCAATAGCATCAGCAGAACCATTCAGACTAACCGATTACACACCTACACATCAATCATCTGTGTATATGAGGGAGAAAGAGGATATGCGAGGATATTTTTAGGTAGCTAGCTACTTTCTCAGATCTTCCTCCCTCTTCCTTTTTTTCGAGAATATGATTCTCCACTTTTCTTTTTCGTATTCGTATTCGAGGATATTATCATCCCTCTTCCTCTCTTTCGAGAATCGCGATTCTCCACTTTCCTCTTTGTATTGTATTGTATTGCGAGGATTTATATGATACTTCACATAAACATGGATGAATAGATAAATAGACTAATGAATACAAAATACAGATGTACTGAACAAGATTCCTTGACCGAGGGAGTATGAGTTACCCCGAAAGCATAGTAGAGTCCGCATCCGAACAAGTGAAGTGCTGATAACGTTCTGAAGTGGACGTTGAAGATCGGCAACGCGTTCTAAGGTATTATCTTTCCTCTTTTTTGTTTGTTTGTTGCAGTTTATATAATATATTGTACAATTAGGTTAACAATTTTATATGAATTGATAAACAGATAGCAGCGATGGGCCAGAGAGAAAGTAAGAGAAAGATACATTCACACTCATTATCATTACGTGATTGTATCATAATTGTCATGGATTGTGCAGTTTAGTACTTTTGTCTCATGTGACAAGCTCAATGGTAGAGTCTTGGAACAAAATGTGAATGTTTTGTAATCAGATAGGTCCTGGTTACGTGGTGGTGTAAAGAGGGAAAGGAAGAGGTCATGAGAGAACAGGAATGCCCACGTGTTATGCTCTCAACTTGCTCATATGCATATGCGCAGTAGATATATACATATATATACACATACAAACATGTGTATATATGCATACAAACATATATATAAATACATATGTATATAGATAGATTGGTATAAATATTCATGTATATATGTATATACATATGTATATATACGTACACATACACACGCACACACGCATACCTCCATATATATGTATATATATATATATATATATATATATATATATATATATATATATATATATCGATTATACGTGTGTACGTATGTATGTATGCATGTGTCTGTGTGTGTA
>BOPN01007248.1:50000-52500 GCA_017312705.2 Penaeus japonicus | reverse complement strand
GCGGAGCGTGTCTGGAACCGAGTTCCGACGGAGGATGGTACGGTGTGTGGAATCACGAGGAAATCGGAATGTCCAACGATGAGGTGTCGTCTGTGAGGAAGGGCTGCCATACGGATAGGGTTTTTAAATATGACCCTTCCGCACATCTGTAGGAAGGTCGGAGAGAGCGAGTATGAGAAGGGTACGTGATGAGCTTAGCGCGTTCACCCTTTTTTGTAATAACCTTTTTTTTACATTTTATGAAGTCTTCAGAGATAGCTGATGATAATAACACTAACGCATCCAATAACAACGGTAATATGGTAAAATTCTCTTGACTTTATCTCTCTTCAAACAGAATGCTGCTCACGCTGTCAACACGGGCAAACGATGAAGTATCTTCACCTGTTAAAATAAACTTATAGCAGTTATTTTTCTTTTATTCATTAAGCAGACTAGAGAGAGAGAGAGAGAGAGAGAGAGAGAGAGAGAGAGAGAGAGAGAGAGAGAGAGAGAGAGAGAGAGAGAGAGAGAGAGATTTCGTTATGTGTTCCGGAGGATACAACACGGACTTAGATGATAAGGCCTTCCGAGACCTAACAGAGATAACATAATTATCTTTCTACAACACACACACACACACACACACATATATATGTATATATATATATATATATACATATATATACATATATATACATATATATACATATATATACATATATATATATATATATATATATATATATATATATATATATATATATATATATATATATATATATATATATATATATATATATATATATGTCATTTATTAAATGTGATATTGTAGAACTTTCTGAAGTTAGAAGACTAGGCGAAGAGCAGAAATTACTAAATGATGGACACTTATTATATTGGAGAGTTAAACCCCTGGATAGCAAACAAGAATTAAGAGTAGGTTTCTTAGTTCACAAGCGCCTCGAAAAGAATATTAGAGAATTCTACAGTGTGTGCGAAAGAGTAGCTTCTATAATACTGAAACTAAACGACAGATATAACCTAAAAATTATCCAAGTATACACTCCTACTGGCAATCATAGTGATGAGGAAATAGAGAGCTTCTATGAAGATGCAACTATCGATAGAGCAAAAACCTGTTACCGTGATTCTGGGGGATTTTAATGCCAAAATAGGAATAAGGGAAGATGGGAAAACCTCGATTGGGAAACATGGAACAGGCACCAGAAATGGAGGGGGCAAAGGCTAATAGAATTCGCTGAAGCTCGATCCCTTAAAATTATGAATACATTCCTCGAAAAGAGACCCGGTAGGAAATGGACATGGAAATCGCCATCCGTCATTTAAAAAGAAATTGACTTCATAATCACCAATAGGCGATACATAGTACAAGACGTAAGCGTTATCAATAAAGTAAATGTAGGTAGCGCCACAGACTAGACAGAAGCCGACTTAAATTACAGCTAAGAAGGGAACATAGTGAGCTCATACAGAAACCTCTCGTTAATCTAATTGACATTAAGAATAGGGCGACGGAATTCAGTCTTAACATCCGAAACAGATACTCAGCTCTCGAAGATCTTGACGTAGATCAAATGAACGACTAATTCAGTGGGATGTCAAAGGAAGCTGCACTTGAAATAGGCGGTAAAGACGAAAAAGGAAAGTTCAGTAAGCTTTCGGTAGAGACAAAAAAGCTTATGAAACAGAATAAGGACATGAAAATAACATCAGTCAGAGACAAAACAGAATCAGCAGAGCTGACTAAGATGATAAACAAGAAGAAAGATGTGCGCAAATTTAACATACGAAAAATGAAGTTCTGCTTTCCGGCACCACCCTGAAGGCAACAAAGAGGAGGCTCGGAATAGGAAAAAACAAATACTTGGAGTAAAGAAACCCAATGGAGAGGTGACATACAATTAAAATGAAATTATCAAAGTAATAGAAGACTTCTATTGCGACTTATACCACTCAAACTATCAACCACGTACGGAGACAAACACCACAATTGGAGACGTCCCAAACATTACGGTAGAGGAAGTAAAAAGGGCGCTAAAAGGCATGAAAAGAGGAAAAACACCAGGAGAAGATGGCATTAGTGTAGATCTTATTCAAGACGCAGAAGAGATTGCGGCAGTAAAAATGGCCAATCTTTTTAGCAAATGTCCAAGCTTCGGTAAAACTCTGAAAAATCAACTACTGACCATATCCACACACTAACCCAAATAAGAGAGAAAACAAACGAATATAGGAAGCCCTTGTGTATGGCATTCGTAGATTACGAAAGGGCATTCGACTCGGTATAGATAGCGGCAGTACTAGATGCAATTCGTAAACAAGGAGAAGAGGAAATATATTGCAGATTATTAGAGGATATGTAATATAGAGATGGTACGGCGACCATCAAAATGCACCTAGAAACCAATAAAATACCAATAAAAAGGGTGTTAGACAGGGCGACACTATCTCACCGAAGCTGTTTATAGCTTGCTTAGATGAAGTATTCAAGAAGTTA
>BOPN01007248.1:20000-27500 GCA_017312705.2 Penaeus japonicus | reverse complement strand
AAGGAAACGGCCAAACCCTCAAGTTTAGCCAAAACACGTTTTTCTGTTATCTACAGGGAGTTCTTATGCGTCAACTAAACACATATATCTACAAATGACTTCTATACCACTGCCCCCTGTGAGGTTTGAACTCACGACCCCTGGTTTACGAGACCAGTGCTCTACCACTGAGCTAAGGAGGCTACTCTCCCATTACAAAATATTTAAATTCTAGGAGTAACATAGTATTAATACATTGTATGATTTGGTAGTCTTATCATGTTTAGTATAATAAAAAAAAGTGTTTGCATATTATTAATTTTGGCCTATCTCTTATTCTGATGGAACACACGGGTAAATACTGTGTCTTGAAGGATTTCAAAAAGTACATTACCGAAGTGACTAACATGGAAGTTTATGTTACGACATGTTTTATAATAAGCAGGTCGTTGCAAAAGGCATTTTAGTGTTCTTATAGATAAAGAATGTAAAGTTTTAAGAATGATAAAGCGTTATTTTTTAGACTTTGTTATTTACGTTGTAGTAAATATTGTGCCGTATATTGGCATAGTAGATAATAAATAAATCCAGCAAACTGTTGAGGTAAATATTATCCAAAATTCACAGTATTAATCGTAAGAGACTGGATTATGACAAAGTTGCTTTGGCAGGGAAAATATTGTCATATACCATCACAGGTCAAAAAGCAGATTTACAAAAAGTATGTTGATAATAGTAATAGATTGTTGTGAGAGGCAAGTAAAATAACTACATGAAAGATGACCGGAGAAAATGCTGTCTCGCGTTCCTCTCTTGTCGCACATCAGTGTAAGAGGCCCCATCAACCCAAGGACAATCATACACTGACCAATATCTGTGCACTCACGTTCACTTGACACCTGTGTCCTCCGTGTGGTTTGAACTCGCGACACACACACACACACACACACACACACACACACACACAAATTCATATGTATTTTACTATATATATGCAAGCATAATCTTTCTGCATTGGCTAAGAGTGGTAGAAGTAAGCTATAAAAATAACTTTTAACTCTTTTTGCAAGCGAAAGTAGTAATTGAGAAAAAATAGATACTATATAAACTACCTATCAGCCTCCTTAGCTCAGTGGTAGAGCACTGGTCTCGTAAACCAGGGGTCGTGAGTTCAAACCTCACAGGGGGCACAGGTGTTCAAAAGGCGTAGAAATATTCACGCATTTAATTAACCCATAATGCGAACTGAAGAAGCTCTAACCCTGTCATATTTTGGGGCACATTCAGAGATTAAATTCAGCCGTGACGTTTCTCCGCGAACAATGACGGATTCCTCATGAACTTTTTAACATATCTGCGGGAGAGCTGTATGGAGTAGCTCAGGTGTGGGAAATATAATGAGGCTTAAATTTACCAAATGCTCACAACTCCTAGAATCCGCCTTTGTGTTTAGTATTGAGAGAAAATAAATGAGCATTCATTTATCTGTCATGCCAGTGTGAACAATACCTTTCAGTGTTTCCTTCTATAGTCTGTTGAAGACTACCCGTGGTCCTCGAAACACCCTGTGAAGCAATTTGAAGCCAAGCAAAGCTGTCAAAAAAATAAAAAGAAAAAAAAAATACATTGGAATATCGAATTTACTAATATCATGTTATTTAGATTTATCTGCTACCGTCATACATCCACCACCGCGCTTCATTTGCGTCAAGGTCAAAGCATTTGAAAATTACGGCACATATGATTACTGAGCAGTCAGTAGTTACATTTGTGAAAACGCTGAACTTCCATGGCTCAAGTACTAATTGGGGTTGGACGCAGTTACAAGCGGCAATCTACGAGTCAGGGAACACTCGCATGCGGCCGTACAAAAAGTCGTCAATTCGTCTGACAAAAAAACTAAAAAAGTGCAGTGGAAGCATCATTCCCTTTTCCGTTACTATAATATTTTATTCAATATTTTCTGAAAAAATAAAAATCAAATCGTTTACACTAGCATATTAATGAAAGGTTCATTAACACCGGTGCTGTATTTCTAACAAAATGGATTATACATTTGTAAGTTCAATATTATAAGAATTACGGATTGATCACTCAAAATAGTATTAAACGTTATTTAGAAAAATATAGATGGCAATATTTGTTCTCACAAGAAAATGTCAGTTATTTTATAATTTGATCATACATAAAAAATATTTTCCACAAATATATGTAAAGATTACTTATTTGTGTTTTAGTTTATACTCACATCATAATGTATGTGGCTCACTCTGTAATTGTATTTGCACACTAAAGAACCTTTACATGTGCTTTAGACTTCTCCGAATCTGGAAATTAAATATCAGCAAAAAACTTTGAAGACTTGCAATGTAACACTCACATGCTAAGTAAAATGTTATGATTGTTTACAAGCAATTGTTGAATATGATAAATATAATAGTTATCCAAGATTTATAACCATGCTTTCATGTAATCATAGAAAATGTAAAAATATAGAACTTTAAGTAACAGTTCTGTATTGCAATGTGTCTATGTATCCATCTAAATGTTAATCAACACAATAATTACTGTAGCTTTTTCAAATGCTTTGACTTCTTCGGATTTTCTAATACTCCGGCACAGGTTTTTGTGGCATGACTAGTCTGGAAAACATTTCCCCTTTCAATACGACAACAAGGCCACCAAATTCACCACTCACGAACACGAGTATAACTGAAATCTCTTACTATCAGTGATTTTATTTTAAAACAATTGAAATAGCGTAAAGAGGGAATTATCGCCAGGGCTAATTGTTGAATTCAAACTTTCAACTGGCTGGCTGCATTAGAAGACGACCCATTAAAAGTCTCCCAGTCCCCGCAAGAGAGGCGTCAGGGCCCCGCTCTACCACTCAAGGAACAAGATGTCGCAGCTTCAAGTCCCGAACACGGAGGGGGACCGGTAATTCATAGACTTCGGACATACGGACGATTTGCTTTCTCACGGCAAACTCTTGTGCAGCGGGCGGAAGATGATATAGAAGTCTAGACGTAAACTGCCATGAAGACTTCTGTATTGGCACTCTTATATATATATATATTTTTTTTTTATGGTGAATGGTCTCATGGCGTAAAGGTATTTTACACCATGTTCAGCAGACTCAAGTGTCATTAACCCAGTGTAAGTATACAAGGGTTGGTAGCGAGCCGGCAAATTATTAGCAGAAAACACGAAGAAAATCACAAGGAATCACACACACACACACACACACACACACACACACACACACACACACACACACACACATATATATATATATATATATATATATATATATATATATATATATATATATAATTATTAACATTGTAATTGTTATCATCATTATTATCATTATTATTATTTGTCTATTTTATTAGCAATATTAGTAATATTATTATTATCATTATCATTATTTGTCTTCTTTATTAGCAATATTAGTATTATTATTATTATCATTATTGTTATTATTATCCTCATTATCATTACCATGATGATAATAATGATAGTTATTATCATCAAAAAAAAAAAAAAATAATAAATAAATAAATAAAATTATGTGAAAACCTTTTTTTTATATTTCTTTAAAACTCCAATTCAAATTTCTACAACGGAGTATGACGCTACCTACATCGGGCGATTCAATTTACACTTTATTATATGCGATTTGTCCTAAATAAACTTTTTAAAATTTTTATTTTTTTTCAAATCTTCCCTGGGGATTATTATCATGTTATCGGGAGTATTGGCAGCTAGGACTATCATCATTTTATTATCAAGTTATCTTTATTTATAATCAATAACATTATTTGTACCAGGGTAGAATAAGTACAGTGTAGTCTTTTACTTCTTTTTTAATACATTCTGTTTTTTGTGGTTAGTTTTTTAGGAGAGAAAGTAAATTGGAATATAATTCCAACATATTTATTTTATTATGTGTTTAACCCACTAGCTTCGCCCGTTGTAAGCTGGTGGGAAAGACAGATGTTCACTTGTCACATTCTTTATTGATGGCCTGGCAATACACGTCCCTCCAACTGAGGGCTGGAGGTCAGAGCTGTTCGCTCTAACTTGTTCTCTCTGTCTATGCCCTTTCTCTTTCTTCTCTACCTGTTCTTCTGTCTGTCCTTAGTTATGTGTGCCTCTTGGGCTACTCTCTATTCCTCCGGACTCCCTCTAGCAAGCACAGCTGCCAGAGACAGCTGTAGTTAAAGACGGAAGCGGACATAGCAGGAAACGTCAGGTCAAGACTGAATACTAGGATTATAACAATCAACTGATACAGCGAGATATAATCAGTGAATTAGGTCACATGATGAGCAATAGCAGTGCTTTTCAGCACTCGGACCACACTACTAAACGGCCTCCATCCTATCTAAGTCAGAGAAATAACCAGGCTCAAACTGCCATAAGCTAGATAAGAAAATGTCTCCATGCTACAAAATGGACTCCTGGTCATTGGAGGCTATCTGCTCCAGACTTCGCAGGGGCATGTGACATTCAACCATAAGCTAAAACAAACACTTTAAAATTCATTAACCGGCTTAGCGGCACCGATGGGCGTTAATCAGTGGCCCTATTAAACATATAACATATACGATGAGAGAAATAGATCATATATAAAATACTGCAGTATACTAATAGGCACTAGCCTATTAGTATATATATATATATATATATATATATATATATATATATATATATAGAGAGAGAGAGAGAGAGAGAGAGAGAGAGAGAGAGAAAGAGACTAGCCTCACGTCAACATAAAATGGTTGGCTCCAATAAACATACATATATCACGTACAAATACAGAACTACAATAAGTACGGTAAATGCAGGTGGGCGTGATTACAGGAAGGCCTTATTCTCGTCCGCGAGGGGGTAACTATAGATAAAAAAAAAACTTCTCGACCGCTGGGGGGACGAAACAGCTTTGCACGGCCAAATGGGGGATTCTCGAGTGCAGGAGGAGGGGACGATTCAACATGCACCTTGCACGGCTTCTTAAGCGGCGTGCGACTTGCAAGGGTCCCTGAACAACAAATAGCAATCAATAATAACACCTTGCAACTGCCAAGAGAAGAGCATAGATAAGAGGAATCGAAACTAAGTAATATGTGCAAGTTCTAGAGATGCAGATTTGCAAACTGCAGAGAAAAATACGAATGGGAATAACACTTGTCGAGGAGAAAATTAAAGTACAAAACAGGGGGAGTGCTTTAGCGAGATGCAAATAGATAAACTGATAGATAATAATCTGGCAACACTGGTCGGAATGAAAGTGAAAGCTATTATGATTTTTTATGGTTTATGTACAATGTCGGTTCCCCTTCGATAATCATAATCAAACATGGAAAATCTTTCAAAGCTTCATCTTCAAAACAAATATTATGGGGAGTAACAACAATAAACATCCTAGAAAATACATTGTCCGAATGATTAATATATAGAGAGAGAGGTGTTGGATTGTTTTACAAGAAAGGGGAATATAATATCGACTCAGCCTTTTCACACGGTCAAGTAATGAAGGGGGGGGGGGGTGAGGTGTCGCCACGTGTTGACAATTCTGACCGAAGAACATTAGAATCTTATGCTCTGAATTAAACAAAATATAAAACGTTTAGATATTCTGCTTTTCTTTGAAGTGAGAAAAAAAATGAAAGGAAACAAGCAACAGTAGGATTTAAGGAAGACAATTATAACAAAGTTCTCAAGCAAAATAAGACAAGGAAACAAGGCAAGAGAAGGAGGGGGGAGGACTGAGGACTTTCCCTTTCAATAATTAGTGCAGCCACATCTAGGCTAAAGGGAAGGGAAGGGGAGGGAAATCCTGCGGAATCACACTTACGCACAGGAATTTCACAACAAAATTACACAGTAAACAGTAGAGAAAATCCTAATTCCTAACAAAACCTAACAAAAAGAGAAGAGCCTGGGTTTCTCTAACTCGCGTGATTAATTTTTTCGATGACTTAATCGCTGCAGGCGGAAAGGTCGTGTACAGGAGGGCCGTAGGTCGAACTGCAGACTGGGGAGGTGATCCTCTCGACCTCTCATCTTGTGGCCTTTTCTGCTCGTGTCAGAGCCTTCCAGTCTGGGGTTGGGGCGCTCGTGATGAGCTCAAAGTCCGGGTAGGTAGTCTCGGTTGCCATGATAGATGGCTGTCAACGTGTGGGGATGATACTTAGCATGGGCAAGGTCGGCTGCTAGGGGCGGCTGTGTGTGTCAGAACAGGCAGAACAGGGTGGACGGGCAAAGTTCTTAGTTGTAGCCCATACTTGACTGTGCGCTGGCCATGGGTTAAGGCCCAGCTTGTTTTCGCAGGTGTGGGGGGCTGGCAGGAACTTAAACGTGTCTTTGTTCTCAATGTGGATGGTAGCGTTCGTCGTAGTGACTTCTTCGATGTGAGTCCGGCACCAGCGAAAATGTGGGACTACCAGCTACTGCCAGTTGTAACCCACTACCTTCGCCTGTTGTAATCCGGTGGGGAAGAGAGATGTTCACTTGTCAGCCAAGGGCTGGAGTCAGAGCTGTTCGCTCTAACTTGTTCTTCTCTCTGTATGTGTCCTTTCTCTTTCTTCTCTACCTGTTCTTCTGTCTGTCCTTACTTATGTGTGCCTCTTGGGCTACTCTCTATGCATCAGGACTTCCGCTAGCAAGCACAGCTGCCAGAGACAGCTGTAGTTAAAGACGGAGGCGGACATAGCAGGAAATGTCAGGTCAAGACCGAATATTAGGATTAAAACAGTCATCTAATACAGCGAAGTATAATCAGTGAATTGGGTCACCAGATAAATAATATCAATGCCTTACAATGTGACACTTCGATCATGAAATTTTATAGTACATCAAATTGTAGTAAACACAATAAGTTAACACCCCGTGACATAAAACACGAAAACAATATAAAAGAGAGACAGATTAAAGGATTTTGAGAGAGAAGAGCAAAACACGTAGAACTAGTAAGCAGGAGAGAGAGGGATGTGTTGAGAAAAAGAATTTTAATGCATGATATCATTTGAAATTAATGAAGTGTAGAAAGTAAAAGTAAAGAAAATACTCTCGTGATTACTATGTAGCAATGATAATGAATCAATGGTAACAATAAGTGGTAAAGATTAATCATAATGTTAATGCTAATAATCAAAGGACAGACGAAGACTAATGAAATCGTATATAATTACAAATCAATCGTTATACTTTATAAAGATGTAAACGATCAATTTAGACCAGGTAAGATGTGCATTATGGTACTGTATATTACAATTAATACTGCCTTAATAATTGTTTTAAGAAAGATAAATCGAAGGCAATGATCTATATGTAATAAAAATCAGTCTACTACGCTACCCCCGTCGCTAACAGGACAAAGACAGCGACGAGCGCAGCGAAGAGCAGCGACAGGACTACAATCGAGAGCCAGTTGAAGGACCTCGCCGAGACGTCGCCGGGGCTGAAGGGCTTCCCGCTCCCCGTCAAAGGCTTCACCTGGCTGATCGCAGG
>BOPN01007247.1:50000-52500 GCA_017312705.2 Penaeus japonicus | reverse complement strand
ATTATCATCATTATCATCAATTTGTGAACTAATATAACATATATATATATATATATATATATATATATATATATATATATATATATATATATATATATATATATATATATATGTATATATATATATATATATATATATATATATATATATATATATATATATATATATATATATATATATATATATATATATATTGTATATATGTATGTATATATATATATATATATATATATATATATATATATATATATATATATATATATATATGTATATATATATATAATATAATATTATATATATATATATATATATTTATATACATACATTTATATATATATATATATATATATATATATATATATATATATATATATATATATATATGTGTAATATATATATATATGTATATATATATATATATATATATATATATATATATATATATATATATATATATATATATATATATATATATATATATATATATATATATATATATATATATATATATATATATATATATACATATATTTCGGGGGAGGTCCTCGTGGGTGCAGTAGAGTTTGATGTGCCGTTTCAAGATTGCCCACACCAAGAACCAGTAGGACTTGAAAAATCCATGAAACAAGTGACACAGGAGAAATGGCACAAAGCCTCACAACGAAAAACAAAAAAACAAAAAAACATAATGATGACAGAAAGGTCACTGATATGTAATTTATGATTTTATAGATAAACTACAATATTTATTGCTATGATTTTGTACACAGCTCTCCTTAGTATGTGGATCCTCTGTTTAGGAATATCTTTACACTACTGTAGCTACTCAAATGACTCTTGAAATAATGTGCTGTACAATCTGAAATAATAAATAAAGTTATTTGACACGCGTGTTCCGATAGCAATTAGTAAGCAAATGATTAAGTGGCATCATCCACTTTCCCAACTGAAAGTCACCTTATTTTAAAGATCCTTTTTTGGAATCAAAACACATAATTAAAACATATAACATATATGGACATAGCCTCTCTCTAGCAAGCACAACAGAATACCATATTCTACCATGCTGATTTCACTGCATGATCTCCAGCTAATATATAAAAAAGAATAAAGCTTGCAACGGACACAACAGCCAGTCAAGAGGCATACAATCTACTCAAAGCTAAGGTGTGCAGCGCGAGTGAATCTAAGTGTGCTTTCTAGTGTCAGTCAAAAAAGATTTTTTTTTTTTTTTTTTGAAAGCCTTTGAGTTGCACGGATGTTAGCAGTGGGAGATTGCAACATTACGGACCAGACTGAAGCGCGTGGCAGCAGCTTTTAACGAGATCTGAAGTGTGCGAAAGCAAATTGTCAAGTGTTAAAAAGTATTATTGATTTTGTTTATATAATTCTCGTTACTTTCTTTTTCGTTTTACTTTTCGTTGGATGTACATTTGTGATTTTCTTTTTTTTTTTTTTCTTTTTTTTTGCGATATAAAATTATGAAAGAAAGAGAACGCAACGTAGCCCCAAGCCTTAAATTTACTACATGTCGTATAATACTTAACGTAGTATTAGTAGTAGTAATAGTAGTAATAGTGGTAGTAGTAGTAACAGTAGTAGTAGAAGTAATAGTAGTAGTAGTAGTAATAGTAATGGTAGTAGTAGTAGTAGTAATTGTTGTTGTTATTGTTGTAGTAGAAGTAGTAGTTGCAGTAGTAGTAGTTGTTGCTTTAGTAGTAGTATTAGTTGTTTTTGTAGTAGTAGTAGTAGTTGTTGTTGTAGTAGTAGTGAGAGAAAGACCTTTTTTTTGGATATTTTGGGGACAATATCTCGTGTTCACTTGCCATTTTCTGCAGTCTGGGTCACAAATACGTACATATAAAACAAATGAATGTAAACATCAATAAAGACAAATAAAAATAAAAAGGATCAAAGTGCAATAATATGGTAATCAAAGAAATCAAAGCTATAGAAACATGGTGACAGTATCTGGAATTCACCCTGCCAAGGATAGCTTAGTGTCCCCTTTAGAGAGCAACACGTTTTCTTTCAGCCCCCCCCACCCTACCAACGTCATTAATACCGAAGAAAACCATCTTTTGGAGTTAAAAAGAAATCATAATAAATCTCTTTGATCTCTACAAATAAATGCAAAACATTCAAATACCTAACAATACATGATATCAAATTCCTAGCAGAATAAGCAAAAGCTCAGATTTTCCCATTATTCTGTGTAAATCTTGATTCAAAGAGAAAATGTGGGAAAAAGGGTGGAAATGAAAATAGAATAATTTCACACAACGCAAAGGAAGAAATTTTCGCATTTCGTTTGACATAATGAGTAAAAAGAAAACAAAAGGGAATTTCAAAAGATAAGATTAAGTCTAATAAGAATAAAGATAGTTAACACTATAAATGAAGAGTATATGTATGTGGATATCTATATCTATATATATATATATATATATATATATATATATATATATATATATATATGTGTGTGTGTGTGTGTGTGTGT
>BOPN01007247.1:10000-15000 GCA_017312705.2 Penaeus japonicus | reverse complement strand
TTTGATCATCCAATTCGGCTTTACTGGTCGGTGAAGAATGGAGAGGAATATATTTTGCCGGATTAACGGATGCCGGATATTCGGTAATTCGTAAAAGCCGAATATTCGGTAATCCGGCTGGATTTTGCATATTGATCGCAGCATTTCCGGACTGTTTTCTCGTATCTCTCAGGCATTCACTAACACTGGAGTGTGGTAAAGTTATGCAGACGGGACGTCTAGACTTTATAATCCTTTAATTTATATTCCAAATTATGATAACCTTATTTATTTACAAATGAAATTGATTGGTTCACAAAGGCTTTAGCAGAAAAATTCCAGTTTTATTTGAGATTTTTTTTTTCTATTCTTTGAATAAGCAAGTACGTTGTTTGACTGCATTACTCGTGCTTTGCAGTCTTGAGTGTCTTTACTAGCTTTGTGAGATACAAAAAGATACATAAAGTTATAAAGGCCTAATCAGTTTAATAGTAATGGTTCTGATACCAATATCCGTGTGCAAGAAGAGGATTTTGATCTTAGTTAATTTTTCATAGATATTTTCTGCTCTTAGGTTGTGTTTTAATGAATGAAGTTTTACTGTCTGATTTATTCGTTTTTTTTCACTTTTTCTCTCTCGAATATTGTGTTAATTGTTTTACATTATAATCATGAAAGAAATAGTAACACGCTTGCTTATTTTTCTCCCCAAGAAAAGTTTTGATGCGCGCGCGCGCGCGCGTGTGTGTGTAAGTAGATATAAAATTTGTCCATATACATACATACAGGCACAAAATCAGCATTTGCAAAAAGGCAATATTCATAGCAAAAGAGAAAAGTCCATCCATTGAATCTATCCCTTTTTATGTATCTTTTCTTCGTCCAAGTAGATCCACAATCTCTACAGCGCGATGGGAAAAGGCAACCCCTTCGCTTTCATTCCCACCGGCTTTTTTTTTTTTTTTTTTCCTTTTCTTTTCTTTTTCTTTTTTGAAATGATGAAGCAAAGGAATCCCGTATTCAGAACCTGCAACATAAACTTACCGGAGGGAGGGAATATATTTCGCAAATATTCCCCCTCCCCCCCCACACACACACCGCGAAACGCCAGGGGATTTCTGCGGGCGAAAAGGAGGTGGAAAGAAAAGGGAGTTACGCCTCGACCGTTTGCGGTGCATGGGCGGGCGGGCGGGCGGCCGGGCTGGGATGTGCCTCGCTCTTTTCCCCTTGGTTTCACAGTCTATTGAAAACCTTTCCGATATTCTGTTGCAGCCGCGTGTATGTCTTGCGTGAGTTGGAGATATTACTGGGCTTTATCTCTGGATCTTTTATGATATTCTCTCTTTTTTTTTTTTTTTTTTTTGGGTGTTTTATTGCGAACCGAGAATATATTTTGTGGTGAAGAGATAGGGTTATATTCACTCTTTTGTTTGGGATTGTATATGGCCAGCTCTCCTACTTCTACATATGTATGTAATAGACACACAGGTGGTAGCGTTTTTACTTTTATGTTTACACGAACCCGAGATTGCCATTATAGCATTATACTTGCACATTGCACACTTCACACACTCTCACACGAGGCAGTCTAAAAGCCCGCTCTCGCTTCCGTTTATAAAGGGCTCGCAATTTCACTTTGTCAACTCACACCTGCACCCAAATGCACACATACACAAATATACAAACTAACGCACACACTGACACACACACAAACGTAAATATAAGCGCTCAGACAAAGAAAAGCACACACACACACACACCTTCCCCCCCCCCACCCAACCCCCCTACACACACACATCCCCCCACCCACCCACACAAAAACACATCCCCCCACCCCACCCCACTCACCCACCCCCTACGTAGACACACACACACATCCCCCCCACACACAAAAACACCCCCCCTCCACCCCAACCCCACTCACCCACCCCCTACACACACACAGACACCCCCCCCCACTCACCCCCAACACAAAAACACATCCTCCACCCCACCCCTCTACACACACATCCCCCCCCCCACACACAGACACATCCCCCAACCCCACCCTACTCACCCAGCCCCTACATACACACACATCCTCCCCCCCCCCCACACACACACAAAAACACCCCCCCTCCACCCCAACCCCACTCACCCACCCCCTATACACACGCAGACACATCCCTCCCATTCACCCCCCACACAAAAACACATCCCCCACCCCACCCTCTACACATCCCCCCCACCCCCACACAGACATCCCCCTGTCCCAACCCCGCTCACCCACCCCCTACAGACATACACACCCCCCACCCCCACCCAAAGACAAGGACCCCCACCCTACCCCCCCAACCCCAACCCCCCTCACCCACCCCCACACACACACACACACACACACACAGACACACCCCACCCACCCACCCCCTACACACACACACATACACACACATCCCTCCCAAACGCCCCCATAACACCATCATACATCAGGAACGCAGTCGCAATCACCAGGACACCAGCATCTAACGTCAACCTTTCCTTTTACTCTGTCATAAAAGCTACAAAGATTATTTGCCAGTTCCACCTCAAATGGAATTCAGACGCCGTGCTTAAAACCTTAACAGCGCTAATTACGGGCGTGCTAGACGGCAGCGGAAGGGGGTGAGTGGTCAGTCGAAAAGAATTTGGGTGAGAGAGAGAGAGGGAGGGAGAGAGAATGAGAGAGAGGGAGGGAGGGAGGGAGGGAGGGAGGGTTAGAGGGGAAGAAAGGGCGAAAGAGAGAGAGCAGGGAGAGAGGGAAAGAGGGAGGGGGGAGGGGGGAGGGAGGAAAAGGGAGAGGGAGAGAGAGATAGGGAGAGAGAGGGAGAGAGAGAGAAAGAGAGAGGGAGAAGGAGAGAGAGAGAGAGGAGAGGGAGAGAGAGAGAGAGAAGGAGAGAGAGAGAGAGAGAGAGAGAGAGGGAGAGAGAGAGAGAGAGAGAGAGAGAGAGAGAGAGAGAGAGAGAGGAGAGAAAGAGAGAGAGAGAGAGAGAGGTGCAGCGGTGATCATAGCCCTTATGAATGTAGGGAGAGAACCTAGATATAGTCCGAGGTAAGGGAAGGTTTGATGATCACGATGATGGTGTCGTTGAGCGAGCATTTCCGTGGGATTAATGGCCGGTAAGCCGATAAGCCCGGTGGTCGTCGCCGCGCTCCCACGTGTTATCGCCCAGGTTTTACACATGCAGAGGGAGAGAAAAGGTTATAGTGGGTATGTCGCTGCTCGGGCGCGGTAAGCCCTTTTATCGGCCGCATTTCCCACGGAACTTTTTGAGGATTATTGTTCCACTTAGGGCGTGAATGGTCGAATGGCATCCGTTTTATGAGCCATTCCGACAATCGCATGTTCGAACCACCGCGAACAAAAAGGCCCGAGAGATAATGGGCCCAGATTATGTGAGAGGAGTTTTCTTATCATTTGCATCGCTTCGGACAAGATCTGAAAACGTGGGTTCTTTTTGCTATCGGAATTGTGGTAGTGTTGATAGTGATGGTCGTAGTAGTTGGAGTTGCGATGATGATAACAACAATGGTTCTTCTCTTTCTCTCTGCTTTCGTTTGTCTCTTTCTTTATCTCTCTCCCTCTCTCTCTCTCTACACAGACAGGCACATAAACACACATACATACTCTCTATCTATCTATCTCTCTCCTTCTTTCTTTCTCTCTCTTTCTCTCTCTCTCTCTCTCTCCCTCTCTCTCCTTCTCCCTCCCTCTCTCTCTCTCTCTCTCTCTCTCTCTCTCTCTCTCTCTCCCTCCCTCTCACCCTCTCTCTCTCTCTTTCACTTTCCCTCCCTCTCTCTCTTTCACTCTCCCTCTCTCTCTCTCCTTCTCCCTCTCTCCCTCATTTGATCCAAGGATTAGGGTAGACTTAAAAAAAGGCTCCAATTACATTACCGGCGCTGTCTAATTCCAGCCAATCAGAAGAATCGGTCACAAACCCATATGTATATATGGTGATTGGTTGCGCACTCGGCTTCCGGTGCAAGTGTCTGAATCCTCAATGGACAGCGCTTGATTCGGAAGGACATCCAATCATGCAAGGGTGGCATTGCCAATACAACCCCTCAAACAAGATTTGAGAAAGGTCTATGTCCTATGGTGTATACATATATATATCTATATCTATCTATCTGTATCTATCTATCTATCTATCTATCTATCTATCTATCTCTCTCTCTCTCTCTCTCTCTCTCTCTCTCTCTCTCTCTCTCTCTCTCTCTCTCTCTCTCTCTATATATATATATATATATACACATATATATATATATATATATATATATATATATATATATATATATATATATATATATATATATATATACATATACACGCACACACACACACACACACACACACACACACATACATACATATATATATATATATATATATATATATATATATATATATATATATATATATATATATATATATATATATCCTTTCATTTAATAATTCAATTTTGCACATAACAGGTTTCCGTTCTTGTGGGTTATCTGCTCTGCAACTTCAGTAATCAGCCTGCAGTGGTGGGAATTTCCAAGGACTCCCCCCTGGACTGAACACCCTTATAGTCAAATTACCTTTTTTTCGTTTGTCTCAATCGACGCCAGAAACTGTCCTAATGCGGACGACGCTAGATGACCAGGAGCTTAAAGTAAGTTAGGACAAAGAGATCTAGCGCTGATGGATTTTGATTTCTGCTGTATGGCCGCTGTGCAACAATCCCCGTGGCAACCGATGCAATTTATCCTTCCAGCGGCTGAATCCGGTGACGGGGAATTCTATGAGGCCCTTGAGTAATTGTGGTAGCTCTATAAACTTTATTGTCTGCAGTTAGAACGCTTAGTCAACTGCGTCTGTAATTCTTAATTTCACATCTAGCTGAAGACAGAGATGTCCAAGACACTATATTCAAATTACTCCTGCTTAATGAGAAATTGAAAAAAATAGGATATCAGACTGATGTTTATGAATATCTGAGTAACATTTCTGAATTCGTCTC
>BOPN01007246.1:47500-50000 GCA_017312705.2 Penaeus japonicus | reverse complement strand
TCATAAACGCTAGCTTGAAATTAAAACGTAAAAAACAAACACACACACACACACACACACACACACTTCTCATAAACGCTAGCTTTAAATTAAAACGTAAAAAAATAAACACACACACACACACACACATACACACACACAAAGAAATCTCCTCCTTATTTTTTTCTTCATCCAATTCTCAATTATCAATTATTTTTTATAAAATGAAAAAGGTCACAATTCGAATGAATGGCTTGTTTCCTATCTTCATTGAATTTAATAATCTCGCCATTACGAATAACTCGTGATTGCGTTTCCAGAGAGCAGAGAGTGCCATGATTAATAAGAGGCGAGAGTGCCATGATTAATGTGGCACTATTGACGAAACGGTTAGACTGCCGTTATCAAAGACAGGTCTCGCGTTCGTGTGATCATTATCAACATTAATTCACCGACACATTGCGGTTGCTAGAGGGCACAGTAGCTATACATTACAAGGAAATCATTATCGTAAGATTGTAAGTGTGATGAAAGTTAGTATGCAATAAGCAACATCGATAACAAATGATCTTGATAACGTTTGGGCTGTGCAAGAAATACCCCGCCATAACAGGTTATTTTCCGCATCAGATGGCTCCTCGTAACAGATGGTTCGGAAAGAAGGTGGTTATATTACAGGTGGTGGTCCCATATTGGGGATTTCGTGTTTAAAAAAAATGGATCAGTCTTGGGAGCATTGATAGGGGCAATGATGCGCTGAATTGGATACAGCCACGTCGCCCCAAACTGACATTGTAATGAATGTGCTCATTATCAAGATACGCACACACGTGTACGTGCAGGTTCAAGGAATATACATGCTTCCATGAACGCATGTATATTCGCGGTTTTGTGTTACACAATACGCGTATATGAGTGACTACTAGAAATATATATAGAAATACACATGCATGCACCTGCACACACACACACACACAACAACAACAAACACAGGAACACAACAAAGCCCCCCCACACACACACACATACACACACAAACGTAACACACACACACTCACACATAACAACAACAACAAAAACACACACACACACAATAAATCCACACACAACAAACACACACACATACAAACTTGGACAGAGTCTCACTAACCTTTAGATAATAATGCTATTAAGGCAAACACCTAATTGGCCTAACAACCGAGACACCCTGGTCATGCATAGAATACATAACATGCGTAGAATATGATATATCCCGATGGAAACCGAAATCCAAACTGAACCAATAGACCCCAGGCACAGTGTGTATTTACCTCGTAGTCACGGGGGCTACATATATTAATTTGGCCCTTTTTTTTCTCTCTCTATTAATTCTTCCTTTTTTCTCTTCTCGTATTCGTGTGGGAGAACGATCGTTTGTACTTGAATCTAGCTTTCTGTTACGTGGTTAAACTTCTCATTTCCCTCCTGTTTTGGTAGGCCTCTGACCAAGTTTAAATTGAATATCCAAAACAGACTGTTTCGATGCAGCATATTCCCACGGTACCCATGAGCCTTAAGGGTTTTGTCTATGTACAGCTTACGGACACTGGAGATAAATTTGCATCATTTGAATAATTTAATTCGGCGTTATATCCCAAAGGATTGATGTTTGATGAATGTCGTTTTATGTATACATTTTTCAGTTGTTGTTGTTGTTTTTTGGAAGAGAAAGCAGCTTGCTGAGTCATCTGCATATGCAAATTAGTTTGGCATTGAATTAAGGAGTTCAAAGTAGATATTCAAAGGGAAGGGAATAAATACACCGAGTCATGGAATGCTTGTTATAATACAAAGTTTTCGTGTAGTTTGATAAACCTTCTCCCAACTACTGCCCTTTTTCCTTCGAAGCAATCCGGCGATATGTCAGAGAAAGTAAAATGACTTAACAATATTCAGTGCAACAGAAACCATACGTCACCGTTTAATAGTTTTGGAATCCAAAACTAGAAATCCTATTTTTTGATAAAAAAAAAGAAAAGAAAAAAAAAGAAGAAAAAAAATATATATGTACGTATGTATATATATGAATGAAAAAAAAATCGTATAACGTATATCAAATCCCTTCTTTTAAAACCAAATACCAGGTTGCTTTTGTGAGAGACAATTAAGGGAATCTGCATAAAGGAATCCAACACATCAGCTCAACAGTGCTCTTCACAGTTGCCGACTAATGCAAGTGTTGCCTTATCAATTAGCATAACAGCCTTTGGGAGCAACAGCACTATTCTCCTCGCTTGCAGTAAGTGTGTGAGTTCATGTCAGGTCATTTGTAAAGGTCCATGACAATCAATTAAGAGTTTTACCTTGCAGCAATGTACAACACGCATCTCCTTTTCAACATACTTTCCAAACATAATGTTGCATTTCCACCACCACAGAGTGAAGCTGTGTAGTTTAGGATTTCCCTTGTGCATTAAACCAGGACTTGTTCTCGATATGAGGCATCATGTAACAACGGAAATCCCAACAGGACTGTTTGATG
>BOPN01007246.1:32500-40000 GCA_017312705.2 Penaeus japonicus | reverse complement strand
GATGATGGTGATGAAGTTGATGATGGTGATTATTGTTAAGAATGAGGGCGATGGTCATAGCAATGAATATTATGTACTTAAAATAATAATGATAATCACATAAATATATAATGATAATGTTGAAGGGGTGCATATGATATTAATAAAATTATTGATAACAATGATGCAGATACTGATGATAAGGAGGATGATAATCAGAAAGATAATGATAATCTAATCTAGTCTAATTATGATGATGATAACAATAGTGATAATGATAATGATAATGATGATAAAAGTAATAATAATAACAATCAGAATGATGACAAACACCATGGTAATAAAAGCAAATGATAATAATGATGATGGCGATGATGATGATAATGATAACAATGATCATAATAATCTTGATAATGATAACAATACCTGGAAAATTACATTACAAAATATAACAAATAAAAGTGTCAAGAGAGAGTGAAAAAAAAAAATTTGGCACCCGAAATACAGTGACGATACACGAAACACATTACGAACCTATTGCAAGTGAAATATTGCCTGTAAAAGGATACGGTGGAGATGACAAGAAGGAAATACACTCTCCTCGCCCCGCCCCCTCCCCCCCACCCCCCAAAAAAAAGAAAAAAAGAGAAAAAAAAGAAAAAAAAAGAGAGAGGGAAGAAAGAACAAGACGCGAGAAAAGGAAAGAGAAAAAAATAAGAGAGAGAGAAAAAAAAAAGAGAGAGAGAGAGAGAGAGAGAGAGAGAGAGAGAGAGAGAGAGAGAGAGAGAGAGAGAGAGAGAGAAAAAGAAAGAAAGAGTGAGAGAGAAAGATAGAAAGATAGAGATAGATAGATAGATAGATAGAAAGATAGAGATAGATAGATAGATAGAAAGATAGAGATAGATAGATAGATAGAAAGATAGAGATAGATAGATAGATAGAAAGATAGAGATAGATAGATAGATAGAGTATAGAAATAGACCCAGATGTAATAGAAGCATACCTCCACCAATGCTTAAAAGCTTTCAAAGCAAGTTGTGTCTCGCTAAGCATCGTCCTAGTTCTTGGAGTTGCAAATAAAGAATAGGAGAACAAAATAGAAATAAAAAAGAAAAGGGAATCAAAACAATAACAAAAACACAATAGCAATACAATTTCTTACGTATTAGAGATGTCATAAGAAAAAAAAGGAGAGGTAAAAAAGGGAAAATCCGGTTTGCGTGTTGGAGTTACCACAGAAAAAAAACAAAAAAAAAAACATAAAAACACCACCAAATAACAACAAAAACAACAACCCACAAGAATAAAACGATAAAGGAGAAGACACGAGAATGACACCTGTAATCCCAAACCTGAAGCCGTCTCTTCACACGAGCATGAGGTTTTGCAACTTTGCCGATGATATATTGGAATGGGTTTCACACCGGGCCTGTTCATGGACGGCCATTTATCTGATCGATGTTCCTGATGTCGGTGTGGAGGCTTCCTCTTCCCTCCTCCCTCGCCTCCCTATCTCCCTTCTCCCCCCTCCTCTCTCCCCTTCCTTCTACCCTTTCCGATCGAGAGGTGGGGAGGGAAGGAGAGAAGGAAGGGGGGTTGGGGGGTTGAGGCCCTTCTCCCCCCTCTCTCCCCTCCCCTCTACCCTTCCCGATGGAGAGTGGGGAGGGAAGGAGAGAAGGAAGGGGGGTTGGGGGGTTGAGGCCCTTCTCCCCCCTCTCTCCCCTCCCCTCTACCCTTCCCGATGGAGAGTGGGGAGGGAAGGAGAGAAGGAAGGGGGGTTGGGGCCCTTCTCCCCCCTCTCTCCCCTCTCCTCTACCCTTCCCGATGGAGAGTGGGGAGGGAAGGAGAGAAGGAAGGGGGTTGGGGCCCTTCTCCTTCCTCTCTTCTACCCTTTCCGATGGAGAGTGGGGAGGGAAGGAGAGAAGGAAGGGGGGTTAGCCCTTCTCCCCTCTCTCCCCCTTCTCCTCTACCCTTCCCTGATGGAGAGTGGGAGGGCGAGAGAAGGAAGGGGGTTGGGGCCCTTCTCCCCCCTCTCTCCCCTCTCCTCTACCCTTTCCGATGGAGAGGTGGGGAGGGAAGGAGAGAAGGAAGGGGGGTTGGGGCCCTTCTCCCCCCTCTCTCCCCTCTCCTCTACCCTTTCCGATCGAGAGGTGGGGAGGGAAGGAGAGAAGGAAGGGGGGTTGGGGCCCTTCTCCCCCCTCTCTCCCCTTCCCGATCGAGAGGTGGGGAGGGAAGGAGAGAAGGAAGGAGGGTTAGCCCTTCTCCCCTTCTCCCCTCCCCCCACTCCTTTCCGATCGAGAGGTGGGGAGGGAAGGAGAGAAGGAAGGGGGTTAGCCCTTCTCCCCCTCTCTCCCCTCTCCTCTACCCTTTCCGATCGAGAGGTGGGGAGGGAAGGAGAGAAGGAAGGGGGGTTGGGGCCCTTCTCCCCCCTCTCTCCCCTCTCCTCTACCCTTCCCGATGGAGAGGTGGGGAGGGAAGGAGAGAAGGATGGGGGGTTGGGGAGGGATAGGAGGGAGAGAAAGAGGAAGGAGAGGTGGATTAGGGTTAAGGAGAGCGGGTGAAAGGGGGAAAAAGAGGGAGAGGGATGAGGGAAGAGGGTGAGAGGAGAGTGAAGGAAACGGGGTAGAGAGGATGAAGGTGAGGGAGAGAAGAGGGGAGGAGAGGGAAGGGGATAAGGAGAGAGGAAGAGGGGGTGGGGAGAGAAGAGAGGAGGAGAGGGAGGGGGATAAGGAGAGAGGAAGAGGGGGTGGGGAGAGAAGGAGGGTGAAAGAGAAAAGGAAGAAAAGGGGAGGGAGAAGAGGGGGGAGAAAGGGCGGGAGGGAGGAGATAGAGAAGGAAAGGGAAGAGAAAGGAAGGAGAAGAGGGTGAAAAGAGGGAAGAAAGAGGGAGAGAGGGGGGGAAGGAAGTAGAGTGAGAGAGAAAGAAGGGAAGAAAGAGAGAGAGACCGAGAGGGAAGGAAGTTGAGTGAGAGAGAAGGATAGATAGATAGATAAATAGAGATAGATAGATAGAGAGAGAGAGAGAAAGAAAAGAAAAAGAGATCGGTAGAGGAAAAGGACAGAGACAGAGTGAATCCCTACCCCCCCCCCCCCACACACACACACAAACACTCAAAATAATACGAACCTCTTCAGCCAAAATGGGCGAGAGAGAGTCCATTGGCAACTACAGGACATTTCTGGATATTCTAAATCTGAAATCGTAATTGTTGCAAACGCCGATGAACCTCTATCGTGTTGGCATACCTCCAGCCATAGCCATGTAAGGGGGGGAGGGAGGGGAGGGGAGGGGAGGGAGGGAATAGGGCAGGAGTAAGCTACCCCCTATTCTCACCCCCGCCCTCCTTTTGCCCTCCTCTTTTCCCCTCCGTCCCTCTGGTGTTCTTTATGACTTACCTTTTCCTCTTTATTTCCTTATATGGTCGCCCCTCTTCCTTTTCTGTGTTCTTCCGTTCCTGTGCCCCAATGTTCTGCGCCAGTCATCACTTCCCTTTATATCTTTCGTTGTCTCTCTCTCTCTCTCTCTCTTCCTCTGTTTGTCCTTTCTTTCCATTAACAACCTCACTCCAATACCACTCCCCACACTCTCTTTCTTTGGTCTGTCTGTCTATCTATTCTCTCTCTCTCTCTTCCTCTCTTTGCCTATCTATTCTCTCTCTCTCTCTCTCTCTCTCTCTCTCTCTCTCTCTCTCTCTCTCTCTCTCTCTCTCTCTCTCTCTCTCTCTCTCTCTCTCTCTCTCTCTCTCTCTCTCTCTCCTTTCCTCGACACCTTCCACTCCAACGGCAAGATTATGCGACTCATCATTTCCAGAATACTTAGGAATGAATTGAGACCCAGTATAGAGCGGGTTTAGCGCCATTGTCAATTATAACTTGGATTGTTAACAGCCATGGGGAAATGATAGGTCCTTACAGCTTATTGCCACTGGTAAGTTCCTCCTTCTTTTAGGCACCACCTCCTGGAAACTTCATAGGAGTTCCTATGACGCCCGTTATGGTACGTGATTTTTTTTGGGTGGGGGATGGGGTGGTGGGTGGGTAGGGGGTTGGGGGATGTAGGTGTAGGTTTCTGATCTTGTAATTATGTGATTTTTTTTTTAATGTTTTGTTTTCCTGTTGTGATTATCTTAATTACTTGTATATTATGGATATATCCTTTGCCAAAATGTTGCTGAGTTTTTTGTTTTTTTTTATTCTTTTGTTCAGTTTTTATATTTTCTTTTTCTTTTTTACTCTTTGAATCGTAATTGTAATGGCCTTTACATGTTCATGAACATTTTTCTTACTTTTGTTCATAAATTCGTTGCGTATTTTATTTTCTATTTCTCTCCTTTATTTACTTATTCTTTCTTTCTTATTTTTTTCTTTACCTCACAATCATCACTACTCCTTCTTATTCTCTACCCTTCTGCTTCCACCACGTTCCCCATTCTCCACCACTTCCTCTACCCATGATTATCACATTATTTCCTACCCCTTGAGTACGTGGAGTATGTGAGTTAAACCTTCCTTTGTCTCTTACAGAAACACCCTTCGTAACTTTCTCTCAACTCTCCGTCTCTCTCTCTCTCTCCCTTCCTTCCTATTCCTGAATGTCTGGTTCTCTCTCTCTCTCTCTCCTTCGTCTTATCTTCCTGATTGTCGGACTCTCTCTCTCTCTCTTTCTTTATCTCTTACTCAGTCTCTCTCTCTCTTGCCTTGATGATCTGTCTCTCTCTCTTTCTCTCACACACACTCGCTCACTCACCCACTCTTTCTCTCTCTTGCCTGGATGCTCTCTCACTCTTTCTTTATCTCTCTCTCTATCTTTATCTCTCTCTCTCTCTCTCTCATCCCTCTCTCTCTCTCTCTCTCTCTCACTCACTCACTCACTCTCTCTCTTGCCTGGACGCTCTCTCTCTCTCTCTCTCTCTATCTATCTATCTATCTATCTATCTCTCTGTCTCTCTCTATCTCTCCAACGACCGCCTCAACTATCTCTCCTTTTCACTCGCCTGTTATCTTTCTCTTTCTGTTTCCTTCCCTCCGTGTTTTCTTTTCTTATTATTATTCCATGTCTTTGTATTTTCCCCCTGTGGTATTCCGTCTTCAATCCCTGGTCATCTCTCCCTGTATCCTTTTCGCTTCCCCGTTATTGTTTTCTCTTTATTTCCCTTGTTTTCTTTCCCTGCCTCGTTGCTTTCTTCCGTCTGATTGTCATATCTTCCCTCTTTCCTTCTATGACATTCTGTCTTTTCATTTCAATTCTTTCTCCCTGGCTATTCTCGTTGTTTTCAGTTTCTCTTCTCTCTTTCTCTCTCTCTCTCTCTCTCTCTCTCTCTCTCTCTCTCTCTCTCTCTTTCACACTCCTTTTTAGTTCGTCTGTCTCTTTTTATGTCTTTGTATCCTCCCTCCCTCCCTCCCTCCCTCTCTCTCTCTCTCTCTCCTTCCCCCCCCCCCCTCTTTCTCTCTCCCTCACTCCCTTTCCCTTTTCTTTCACAATATCCCTCTTACCTTCCCTACATAAATCATCTCTCCCTCCCATAGTTTTTCCTTTCATCCTTCTCTCTCTCTCTCCCTAATTCACCCCGACCCTCCCCCCCACCCTCACTTCGACCCCAAAACTTTTCTTCAACAACCCACCCCTACTTCTACACCTAACATCCTACGCCCCAATCCTTTATCCACCCCCCTCCCTCCTCCAACCTCCTCCACCCCTCCACACCCACATAGCCAACCCCAAGCACACCCCCAAGCACCAGCACACCCCCCAACGCCCACCCACACCCACAAACTTACGCAGGACCGATAGGATGACGGAAGCCACAAGGGTCGTCGGCGAGTCCTTGAGAGCAGGATGAAGACCTCGACAGGAATACTGTTGTTTGTCGTCGGAGGAATTCGGTCGGAGTTTGAGCCGACTCCGGACGTTCCACTTTCGGGGGTTCTTTGCCCTCTGGACGATCTCGATGTGGTTGGCTGTCGGGGAGATAAAGGAGGGAGATAGATAGAGAGAGAGAGATAAGGGGTTGGTGGTTGATTTTTTTTTTTTGGGGGGGGGGTGGGGGGTGGGGGATGTTGGGTGATATATGGTGGAGGGAGTATGTTTGTAGAGGATAAGCATGCATTAATATAAAACACTCTCTCTCTCTCTTTCTCTCACACACACCCACACGCACAAACACACACACACACACCACACACACACACACAAACAAGAGAGAAAATAGAGAGAAAAAAAAAGTAAGGTGGAATGTGTGTATCGGGGGACGGAGGAGGGGGGGGGGAGTGAATAACCCAATAAGGTACTTTATACCCCATATACCGTTTAATGTTTAGAATACCGTTTAGTGTAGAATACAAAACAGGGTGTAGAATACAAAACAGGACGTTAAAGATACGTTAAGGATAATAATAATAGTAACAGGAATTGAAATAACTATTAATTAGAACAGCTACATCCTTATTATCATTATTGTTCATATTATTGTTGTTGTTATAACCTCTGTTGGTGTTCTCACTGTTCTCAACATTAATAATATTTCTTATTTTTTTTCTAGCCTTTATCTCTATCAATATTTCATTTTCATAATTGCAGTTTCCTTATCATAATAATTGCTGGCATTAGTTTAGCTGTTATCATCACTAGTATTATTTTGTTATTTATCAAATATATCGTTAATATCATTACTAATCATATCATTTTGCCTATTAATGGAAGGTATTTTTATAATTGTGCTAAGAAAGGAAAATATGAATATGAAATGAAATGTAAGGAAAGATAATGATAATAACAATAACAACAGTGATAAGAATAACAACAGTATAGCAATAATGATAACGTTAGTGATAATGATGATGATAATAAAAATAATGACGATGATGAAAAAAAAATGAAAATGATAATGAAAAAAAAATGACGATGATGAAAAAAAATGACGATGATGAAAAAAAATAATGATAATGAAAGAAAAGATAATAAGAAAAAATATTATGATAATGAAAAAATTAATAATGATATTGAGAAAAAAAAAGATAATGATAATGATCATAAAAGGTAATTATGATAATAACAATAAGAATAAGTAAGCCAATAATGATGATGAAAATGATAATAATAACAACCATGCCTTTTTAGACAAAGAAATATGACTAATAACACAAAGATGAAAAAAAAAAAAAAAAAAAAAACAGGACAAAAGGATAATAAAAAAACCCCGATTTCTTCAGTCTTAAAAAAAAAGTGTTACCAACTCTTGCAGATAATCAAGGCTCGATTCCCCCTTTATTCAGCTTTATCTTGCAGGTCTAAAGTTTTGTGATTAAGTTGGCAAAACCGAGGAAACTATGCATGCTTTCTTATGGTCTCTTTTGCATGCTAATCACAGGCAGATTTAAGTCGAGCTGAATAGAAATTTAAGAACTCCCGGAAGAAATGGGATTATATTTCTTTGGAGAGGAAAGAAAAAATGTATATCAAAATGTTTTTTCTTTCTCTCTCTCTCTCTCTCTTTCTTCTTTCTGTGCGACTTGAAACTGAATA
>BOPN01007245.1:50000-62499 GCA_017312705.2 Penaeus japonicus | reverse complement strand
TCTCTCTCTCTCTCTCTCTCTCTCTCTCTCTCTCTCTCTCTCTCTCTCTCTCTCTCTCTCTCTCTCTCTCTCTCTCTCACTTTCTTTCTCTTTCTCTCTCTTTCTCTTTATTTCTCTCTATTTCTCTCTCTCCCTCTCTCTCTATCTATCTATCTCTCTCTCTCTCTTTCATACTCATTCACTGTATCCTTCATGTTTCAGTTTTGTCCAAGCAAAACAAGGCGCTTTAGCTTAACACTTTATTGTATACCGTGCATACATTAGCAGGTATCGTGTATAAAAATCTATAGATCAATAATAAAAATATGATAATAGGTATTTTCGTTTGGATTCATATATTCTTGCTTTATTTCAGCTTTTGTTTTCTTCTCTTGGTTATTTTTTCAAACATTCATAAATAACATTTGCTCTGAAACATAGATAAATATCCTGTAAACATAACATTTAACCGTATTCTGTTCGCATTGTTCGCTAACATTTCAAAAAGTCTCGGAAGAAAACTCGCAAATTCTCGTCAGATCTCACAGAATCACGCAAAAGAATCAACAACAGCGCAAACCCGCGCCAAAGCTCGCAATGACGTCATCCCAAGAAGCTGAACGGGTTGCCATCTTCGTCGTCCAGGAAATCCTCGTGGGTCGTTTCGTCGTCCAGGTCGGCGAAGTCGTCGTCAAAGAGCCTGGGAGGTCCTGCAGGGTCGAGTCCTTGGAGGAGATGACTCAGAACCAAGAGCGGGTTGCTAGCGCCGCTTTGAGGAGCTGCTCGCGCCTCTCCCACTCGTGACGTCATCAGCACCATCAATGCCACGGAAAGCATCACCCAGCAAGACGTCTGTCGGAGAGAAAGTAGCGTTACATAGTATCTACGTCAGTGAGAAACTGCTTTAAGTTTATCACTTATAGGATGAATTCCTTAAATAGCGATACATGCAAACACAAGTCAGAATTAGAAGAAAATAACACAAAATATCCGTACCTATCTTATTTATTAACCTCGTTTTCTCTTTCCTACCGTGCCCTAAGTATTGAATTCTCGCATTTTGTTTGTTTGCTTCAATCACTTCTCACGCCCAGTCCCTTTCACCCCAGAACCTGCCATTCAAGTGAGTGGAAAGGGAATTTCCCCGATAGTATTGCCTCATATTTCCTATAATGTTTTCCCTGTTTGCTTGTTCTTCTTCATATTCGAGGATTTGTTTCTTCTTTTCCTTGTCCTCGCTCAACAAGAAAAAAAAGATGATTAAGAAAATTACGATCATTATAAGGACTTAAATCAATACTTTTAATACAATTAGTGTCAATTCCGCAAATTATTAAAATCAAATTCCGCAAATTATTAAAATTGCCAGACGAAATAAAGAAAAAAATAAAATGAAAAAGATAAAAAATACAATTAATGAATGCAGAGAGGGAGACAAACAAAACTCAGTTAAATGTGAAGAAAAGAGCATTAAAAGTAAATTCAAATCAGTGTATGATATGATAAAGAGTAAAGCAAATGACCAAAATGGGTAAAGGGTGTTTGGAAAAAGAAATCGAGAGAAATAGAGAGAAAGAGAGAGGAAGGCATATGGGAGGGAGGAAACAAAAAAGGGAAAGAGAGAGAGGAGGGTAAGGAAGGAATGGAGAGAGGAGGAATAGAAGAGAGAGAAAGAGAGAGAAGATGGGAAGGGATTAGAGAGAGAGAGAAAGGAAGGGAAAGGGAACACTGGGAACTTGGGGGAAGTAGAGAAATAGGGTGAGAGAGAAAGAAAGAGAGAGGGAGAGAGAGAGAGAGAGAGAGAGAGAGAGAGAGAGAGAGAGAAAGAGAGAGAGAGAGAGAGAGAGAGAGAGAGAGAGAGAGAGAGAGAGAGAGAGAGAGAGAGAGAGAGAGAGAGAGAGAGAGAGAGAATGAAATTAATTAATAAAGAGAGAGAGAGAGAAAGAATGAAAGATACAAAGAGAGAGGGGAAGCACAGAAGAGAAGAGAGACTACCAAATCAGATAAGGGAAAGAACAAGGTCAGACTCACACCCAAACACATATACTCCCAACAGACATAAAACCAAAAAAGAGCCACCAAAATTTCACAAGAAAAAAAAAATATTGGCATAGAACACACAAAATGCACAAAAGAGACTCAGTCGGTTAAAAAAAAGGGACAAACAAACACACAAAACAAGAAACACGAGTAACCCCGCCACATCCGCTCAAGTTTCCATATTATTTATTCATAAGAAAAATCAGTAAGACACGACGCCATCGGCTTCCCGGAGGTAAATTTTTATGCAAATGAACCCCCTCCCCCTCCTCTCCCTTCCCTCCCCCTCCCCTCCCCTCCCTCTCCCTACCCTATGAGGAAGGGGGAAAAAAATAGGAAAAAGGGGTTATCTCCGCTCATCAACTATGTCAACGATGCAACCCGGAGTTAAACAGGTTTCCGAAGGAGAATTGTGACGTTATTTCTTGCGTTATGGAGAGTCTGGAAGTAATAGGGGAAGGAGATTGTTTTGCGTAAGGTGTCTGGAGGGGGAGTGGGAAGGAGGGAGGGAGAGTGGGAGGGAAAGGGAGGGAGAGTGGGAAGGAGGGAGGAAGAGGAGGAGGGAAAGGGAGAGAGAGGAGAGTGAGAGTGGGAAGGAGGGAGGAAGAGGAGGAGGGAAAGGGAGGAAGAGGAAGAGGGAAAGGGAGGGAGGGGAGGAGGGAAAGGGAGAGAGAGGAGGATGGGAAAGGAGGGAGAGGAAAGTGGGAAGGTGAGAGAGAGGAAGATGGAAAGGTTAAGAGGGAGAGGAGCAGGGAAACGGAGGAAATGACAGTGGGATGGAAAGTGAGGGAGGGAGGGGCAGTAGAATGGAAGGAGGGAGGGAGAGTGGGAGAAGTGAAGGAGATAAGGATGGAAAGGGTAGGCAGGGAGAGTGGGAGATAGGGAGGGGCATTGGGATGGAAAGGGAGGGAGAGGAGGAGGAAGGGAGGTAATGAGAGGAGATGGGGGAGGGGCAGTGGAAAGGAGAAGTAAGAGGAGAGGAGGTGGAAAGGAGGGAGTGGAGGATATTTCAATCCATTTCCTCGTTTTTTTTACAATCAGGAGTCTACCTATATATAGTAACCAGTATGCAGTGGAACTATGGATGGTTGAAGAAGGACAGCGTGTTTTTTGTTCATCAGGTGTGCAGTTTAGTTGCTATGTTCTCAGACCCCTTCCTAAGCTGTTGCTTCCTCAAGACGGAAAAGAGTGATCCTCTTTCCTCTTCTTATAATGAACCATCTTTGCTCTTCTTGGTATATTAATACGTATTCATATTCTTGGGGGGATTAAACTAATGAAGTTAGATTTTTTGGTTGCTTATCTATTCATCTATTCACTGGTATATTAATAATGTAAAATATATATATATTTTTTTAAGATTAAAGTAATATAGATCGATTTTATAATTTGTTGATTGATCTATTTAAGTTGGAGGGTGGGAGTGCTATAATAAGGTAAAAGGGAAGTATGAAATCATGACTTTTTTATGCATACGTTTTCTAAAATTAGGGACCTGAATAATAACAAAATTGGAGCACGACAAATGTACCGCATCTGCAAAGATAACGAAAGTCTGAAATAAACCTACTATATAATTTCTAACTAGATTTATGACCTGTCTGCAGAAAGTTATTCATTGCATTCCCCACCCTGAACACTCGCCCTCCAGCCTCTAACAACTTAGCAAAAGTTATTATTATGCAAAGCCAACTTCGGTTAGAATTCCCTACCCGTAATCAGCGCTCGTTCTGCGATGAGTGAGAGAACGGACTGACCGCATAAGAGATCACCAATACGGAAAGTGTGCAGTTGATTAAGATCTACATCTTACCAAACATAGGTATAGGCTTGGAATGATATACCGTTTGACAAAAAAAAAAAAAAAAAAAGAACTTTCGAAACGTTTCCTGGATTATAACAATTGTTAAATCATAGAAAGAACGCAGGATCTCTACTTTTATAGCCACACACAAACAAATACAAAACAAACACACTGGTTCTAACAAATAAATTAGACCAAAGATAAGATTCACCGAAAGGAAAGGACGACCCTCCACTAACACACTTTGACGGATCACACTTGTCTCAAGAGAAGCAATAACCTCATCTGTGTCGGAGAAAGTTTAAGGTGGTGTCCCCCAAGAGGCTATCCTTGGACCGCTGTTATTAGATATTACGGTCAAATCTATTTCTTTCGTGGAAACGGAATCTATTATTTCTCTTGGGAAAGGTTTGATTTCTTGTCTCTTCATTCTGATTTCTTTCGTGTAGAGGAAATGATACGTACATGGAAGGGAATGAAGGGATAAGAACGGAATAATCTTCACTAACAATATAAGGAGAGAGAGAGAGAGATAAGAATCACGAAGGAAGAAATAAGACAATATATATCAACTGACTCCACATTCATCGAAACTATCCCCAAAGGATTCCATATCCCGACACTTACCAGTCTCATCTTGAAGCTTCTTGAAATAAGTAAATCCTTTAAAAAAAAAAAGTGAATCCACTCTTCAGAGAAGGACGAGGAGCAAGTAGCTAGGAAGGAGCGTGATCGAGTATCCGCCACGAGTCCTTCGGGTACACTAAAGCGCAGACGACTGCCGTAAGGACTTTAAAAGACTCTCATCCCCCCCCTTCTCCTCATCCCACCCACCTCCCCATCCTCCTTGCTTCTCCCTCCCCCATGCCCCCGCCATCCTGCTCCACCTCCTTCTTTTCTACTCCTCCCTCCCCTCTCCCCCACCATCCTCCTCTTCGTCCCCCTCCTTCCTGTGGGATGAGGGAGATTGCAAAAAACTTGTTGCTGTGGCGCCTCCTTCGCCCCGGGAATGAGAAGGGAGGAAAAGGAAGGGATGGATTATGAAACTAGGGAGAGTAAGAAGAAAAAGGATAGGAGAGTGGGAGGTATGAATGAAGAAAATAGAATAGAGGAGGACATGGATTGTGAAACAAGGGGGAAGAATGGGAGAAGAAGGAAGAAGAAAAAAAGAGAAAGAGGGGAGGGAGAAATGGTAATCACATATTATTTATATAGCACCACTAGATACAGAGGTCATAGCGGCTAAATGAAGAACCACAAAGAGATATAAAAGATAACACAAAAACAGAATGAATAACGCTGAGAAATCCATCTCGTTCTTTATATTGCTTTGCCTTCTTTTTGCTTGAGCTTATCTAATTGCTTATATATTTGTTTTTTTGCTGACTTTTTTGTCGGTTTTCCATTTGTTTTGATTTTTTCTTTTTCTTCTTTTATATATTCGCATTTATCGTTACGAACGATAGCTGCTAACTCACATACACATACATTGAATTACTTTTTTATTTCTTTATTACTATTATTATTATCATTATTTTAGCTTGATCATCGTGTCTAAACTTGTTCACCTTCGCTGGAGTTCAGGGAAACAGGAGAAGAGAGAGAGAGAGAGAGATGGGGGAGGGGGGAGGGAGGGAGGAGTTAAGGGAAAACGAGAGAGAGAGGGGTGGGAGAAGAGGGGGGAGAGGGGGAGAGAAAGAGAGTGAGAGGGGGAAGAGAGAGAGAGAGATGGGAATGAAAGACCGCTAAAGAGAGAGACAGCTAAAGAAAAAAAGAAACAGATAAACAGAAAAATAATTCAATATCGACTTAAAATGATGTACATTGAATAAATACAACAAAACAATTATTCTGCATTACAAAGCCCAGCTCTGTCCTCAGCCGCCCTCCCCATCCCCTCTATATTGCAACAAGCAACTGCACAGCCTTGTCCTTGTCCCTACCCTCTGGCCCTTTTTTTGTAATATAATTTTCCTATTCTTTCTCTCAATCATTCTATTCTTTTCTCATACATTACCATTTTCAACATTGCACCTATCTATTACGCAGTTGTTTTTCATATATTTATTCAATCTCTATCCATTTTCCATTACTTTCCTTTCGGCGGTGATTTATCTTTTTTTTTCCTCTTCTCGTCTTTATCTCCTTCCTATCTATCCTATTTACACTTATCTGCTCCACTCTCCTTGAGGGCCTTTCAACATTTTGTTTAAATGATGATCTGTCAACTCTCCCTTGAATAACCCCTTCGAGTTACCAGTTAGTCAATTATTGTTTCTTTTATCTCACCTGTCTTATGTGTTTATTTTTACTTTTCTTGTTTACATGAAAATTCTAGAGAATTGGAGAGAGAGAGGGAGAGAGCGAGAGAGAGAGAGAGAAAGAGAGAGAGAGAGAGAGAGAGGATGGGGGGAGAGAGATAGAAGAAAAAAGAAAAAGAAAAAGAGCAAGGGAAACAAGAGGAAAGATGGAGAACACACTCACAGAAACGGGGGGAAAACAGAGAAACCATCACATAGAAACAAAACGACAAAAAAACACTTGAAATGAATAAAAATACGAAAAAAAAACGAATGAAGAAAAGAGAAACAGACGATCTATTTCCTCCCCAAAAGAATGATAGACAAATAGGCCAACGTAGTGCCACAAGCCCCGTGCCTAACCCGTGTCTACTCCCTGTCTGTCTAGTGACTAACCAACGTATGTTTACCTCGTTGGGATGCGGTGACCTAGCTTCAGTGTCCTTCCGGAGACGTAAGGTCACATTGGGTCACAAAACTCACACAGATCGAACTAACTAATGTATATTCAGATAATGAATCTAGAAATTGATAAGTGTTACGAATAAATGGATTTTAGCACGAGGTAGCTGTTGTTGTTTTTCGACCCCGCCTTATAAAAAAAAGGAGGGAGATGTACTGATGACTCACCTGTTTTCCTTGTGGTGACTCAGGAATATTGCAATTTGGAGTGAAGGTTGCTAGTCAATGTCAATTTAGCATGAGAGTCCATTTATCTTAGTATAATAACAGAGATACAATTGCAAACATTTACGCATTTAGAGAGAATTGTTAGTATCTGCAGTCCTTCACTAATTCATTATTTCCCGGAATATTCTAATTTTAAAAAATGCTTATATCATTCTCACTCATCTTTAACACCTTCAGTATTATCACCTCACAAGCGTTCTCAATTGCTGATGTTTTATCCATGTATTTTACACATATTGGTAAAAGCTTTGACTTTACAGACCTGACACTTCTCCCTACTCTTTGAAATCCGCCAACGCCACGGAGGTAGTGTGGGTCCGAGATGATGTACAGAATCTCGTAAGACTTCCCCGATCTTACTATTTTGTTTTTGCTGTTGCTTCTAACACAAAATGATATTTCTCCTCGATAAAAAAAAAAGAGCGAAGTATTTCTTCGTCTCGATTTCTCCCCTTTCTTTCTACTCATTATCCCATTTTTCCTCTCTCTATTTCTCATTCCTCCTTTCTTTATCCGTATTTCCATCATTCCATTCTTCCATCGCCATTTGTTGTTGTTTTTATATCATTTGACTTCCAGACCATAATCATCAGTACCAAAAATCATCATAATTGTAACAGCCTTTTCTTTTTTTTTTTTATTCGTTTCTCTTTGAATTCTTGTCTTTCTCCCTTCCCCACTACCTGTTCTCTTAACGTCCTCATATCTATCCAACTATCTGTTGTTTTTTAAATTAATTCTGGCTCTTTCTCCTTCCTGTTGGGTTGTATTGCAAAGGCCGTTCATGATATAAATCGTCAACCTTTGTTATCCTTGTTTTGTTTTTTTTGTTGTTGTTTTTGTTTTTTCTTTTTTATGATTTTATTATCGTTTATTTATTTTCTCTCACCTTTTCTTCCCTTTTTCCTTTTCCTCCGCTTCCTGATCTCATTATTTTCTAGTTGCTATTGTTCAATGCTGTTACTGTTGCTGTTGTTATTGTTGTTGTTACTGCTGCTGCTGTTGTTGTTTTCAATGTTGTTGCTGTTGTTTTTGTTGTTGTTATTGTTGTTGTTGTTGTTGTTTTCAATGTTGTTGCTGTTGTTTTTGTTGTTGTTACTGCTGCTGCTGCTGTTGTTGTTGTCGTTGTTTTCAATGTTGTTGCTGTTGTTTTTGTTGTTGTTGTTTTCAATGTTGTTGCTGTTGTTTTTGTTGTTGTTATTGTTGTTGTTGTTGTTGTTGTTCTTCTTCTTCTTCTTCTTCTTCTTCTTCTTCTTCTTCTTCTTCTTCTTCTTCTTCTTCTTCTTCTTCTTCTTCTTCTTCTTCTTCTTCTTCTTCTTCTTCTTCTTCTTCTTCTTCTTCTTCTTCTTCTTTTTCTTCTTCTTCTTCTTCTTCTTCTCCTTCTCTCCTTCTCTTTTTCTTTTTCTTTTTCTTCTTCTTCTTCTACTATTACTTCTTCAGCCTCTTCTGCCGATTCTTCTTCTTCTTCTTCCCCTTCTTCTTGTTTTTCTTCTCTACCTCCTCCTCCTCTTTTTCTTCTTCCACCTGCCTTCTCCCTTATTCCATCCCACCTCCCTACTCCCACCTTCCCTTTCTTTATCCCCTCCCCCTTACCCCCACCCAAGCCCCCACCCTCCTACCCCCCACCCCACCCCCTCTCCTCTTAACACTAACCTTCCCTTAATTAAGATCGAGTATGACGATTAAACTGATATAACTTAATCAAGGGCCGCATGTGTGAGTGTGTGCCTTTTCCGTGACACAGCCTGTTGGAGTTCAATTGCGTTAGTTAGCTATCTTTCTTTTTCTCTTTTTATTCTCTTTCTTTTTATCTTTCTCTCTCTCTATCATTCTCTCTCTTATTCTCTCTCTCTCTCTCTCTCTCTCTCTCTCTCTCTCTCTCTCTCTCTCTCTCTCTCTATCTATCTATCTATCTATCTATCTATCTATCTATCTATCTATCTATCTATCCATCTATCTATCTCTATCTATCTATCTATATATCTATCTCTATCTATCTATCTATCTATCTCTTTCTCTCTCTCTCTCTCTCTCTCTCTCTCTCTCTCTCTCTCTCTCTCTCTCTCTCTCTCTCTCTCTCTCTCTCTCAGTCTGTCTGTCTGTTTGTCTGTCTCTCTCTGTCTGTCTGTCTGTCTCTCTCTCTCTCTCTCTCTCTCTCTCTCTCTCTCTCTCTCTCTCTCTCTCTCTCTCTCTCTCTCTCTCTCTCTCTCTCTCTCTCTCTCTCTCTCTCTCTCTCTGTGTCTGTCTCTCTCTCTCTCTCTCTCTCTCTCTCTCTCTCTCTCTCTCTCTCTCTCTCTCTCTCTCTCTCTCTCTCTCTCTCTCTCTCTCTCTCTCTCTCTCTCTCCCTCTCTGTGTCTGTCTGTCTGTCTCTCTCTCTCTCTCTCTCTCTCTCTCTCTCTCTCTCTCTCTCTCTCTCTCTCTCTCTCTCTCTCTCTCTCTCTCTCTCTCTCTCTCTCTCTCTCTCTCTCTCTCTCTGTCTCTCTGTCTCTCTCTCTCTCTCTCTCTCTCTCTCTCTCTCTCTCTCTCTCTCTCTCTCTCTCTCTCTCTCTCTCTCTCTCTCTCTCTCTCTCTCTCTCTTTCTCTGTGTGTGTGTCTGTCTGTCTCTCTCTCTCTCTCTCTCTCTCTCTCTCTCTCTCTCTCTCTCTCTCTCTCTCTCTCTCTCTCTCTCTCTCTCTCTCTCTCTCGACTATCCATTTCATGAATAGACGAAACTGAAATTAAAAGATTTTAGGTTATATATATAAAATAATAGAAAAAAAAACATAGAAAGTATATTCTTGAAAAACGCGATAAACATCAAGTAGCCATTGAAAAAATGGAAATTGAAAGAAAAAGTATATGGATAACAAGTAATCAATTAAAAAAAATAACAATCTATAACAATTAAGGCCTTTCTCATTAAAGGAATGATAATAGTAACAATAACAATGATAATGATAAGAATGATTATGATAACAATAATGATAATGCCAATAACAACAACAACAATAATAATGATAATGATAATAACAATGATAATAATAGCAACAATGATAGCAATAACGATAACCTCAAGAGCAATAAACCAAATGAAAGAGAAACAGAGGCGCGGGCTCGGCCCCAGTTCCCTCGGCGGACCTCCAGCGCCTCACAAAAAAGCGGGTCACCTTCGCCGCCTCCCGCGCGATGCGTTCCGGACGCCACCAACGCTGCCATGGCCAACACAGCTGCTGCCAACACTGTTGCTACCACCACAACCGCTGCTACTGCTACTGACACCACTACTGCTATCAATATCGATGTTGCCACAGCAACCGCTGAGATCCGGACGCCATCATCGCCGCTGCCATTGGCACCACAGCTGCTGCCACCATCGTTGCCATTGCCACCGCAGCCGCTGCCACCATTTCCACCTTTGGCCCACCGCTACCGCCACTAGCGCTCCTCCCCAGGACACAGCGCCAGGATGTCGCGGACACTTGTAGGACACGCAGGATACAGGATACGCTTACTTCCTGGATGCCTTTTGGTATTGTTGTTAAGGAGCGAGGGATACAGGGGAAGGAGGGGGAAGAGGAGGAGAAGGGGGATGTGAAAAGGGAGTAAGAAAGATAGAGAAGGATAAATAGGGAAGATTAGGTGAGTGGGGAGTAAGGGAGGGGGAGGAGGAAAAATTAAGGGTAGGGGAGGTAGGAAGGGGGAAGGGTGTGAATGTATGCTTGTGATTAATGGTTGTGACGATATTGATGATTATGATATTTATAACGTTTAAAATATGGTCGAAGTAATTGGATGAAATTAAAACCAATCTTTAGAGATTTTTCTTGCAAATGAGTTTCTTTCTTATTTTACCTTATTCCTTCGTAGTTTTAATCTTCTCTCTTTCTCTTTCTCATTGCGTCATTTCCATTTTCTTTTCCCCTTCTATTCTAACTCCCTCTCTATTCATCTATTTATCTATTTCTCTCTCTCTGTCTCTCAATCTATGTCTTTCTCTCTCTCTCTCTCTCTCTCTCTCTCTCTCTCTCTCTCTCTCTCTCTCTCTCTCTCTCTCTCTCTCTCTCTCTCTCTCTCTCTCTCTCTCTCTCTCTCTCTCTCTCTCTCTCTCTCTCTCTCTTTCTCTTTCTCTCTCTCTCTGTCTCTGTCTCTGTCTCTGTCTCTGTCTCTGTCTATATCTATCTATCTATCTATCTCTATCTCTCTTCCGTGGATGGACTCTATACCCCTGGTTATTTAAGGGGGAATCCCAGAATCCCTCCCTTGCGTTTAAACATGGACACACAACCACACACACACACACACACACACACACACACACACACACACACACACACACACACACACACACACGAGGATATACGCATTTAAAGAACATAAACCTGCATTGCTTCATTCAGTGTGTAAACTCTTTCGTTATATAGTGTCTATAACTATTATATTTTTCGTATGATTTTTTGTGTTTTACTCGAATGATATTTGATCTCATCGTTTTATAATTATATATGATTGAATTGCTTATTATCTTCAGTAATGGTCCCTTTGAATTTCTGCCTAATATATCTTCTTCTTCTCTCTCTTCTTTCTTTTTCTCTTTCAATTTTCATTTCTTACTTCTCTCTCTCTCTCTCTCTCTCTCTTTCTCCTTATTCTTCTTCTCCTTTTTTTTCTACTCCTTCTTTTTCTTCGTCTTCTTCTTCTCCTCCTCCTTCTTCTTTTTTCTCCTTCTTCTTCTCCTTCTCCTTCTTCCCCATCTTCTTTTTCCTCTTTTTCTGTTTCTTCTGCTTCTTCTTCCTCTTCCTTTCCATATTCATATTCATATTCATATTTATATTCCTCTATCTCTCCTTTTTTCTTCTCCTTCTCCTTCTTGTTCGTCTTTCTCTCCCTCTCCCTCTACCTCTCCTTCTCCTTCTCCTTCTTCCTCTTCCTCTCCCTCACCCTCTCCCTCTCCTTCTCCTTCTTCCTCTTCCTCTCCCTCACCCTCTCCCTCTTCCCCTCTCAGCCCCTCCCCCATAAACACCATACCCCCCCCCCCTCAATTAACAAACCCACATCCCCTTCCCCCTCCCCCATCTCCTCAGCCCCTACCCACTACCCTCACCCCACCACCCACCCCCACTCCTCCCCCCCAAAATCACAAGCGCCAAAAAAGATGCGACATTTCCCCCCCGCCCGATCGCAGCGGCCCTTCGGCAGATGCCCTTTGACCTTCAGAAACTGCTAGAGCGTGGCATTGAGAGAGGCCACGGGGGCTGGGACGAGATTCTTCTGCTTTTAATTTGCATATTCGAAACTTCAATGTAGAGAGATGGATGGATGGATAGAGAGATAGATGGATGGGTAGATAGATACATAGGCGGATAGATGGGGAAGTCTATAAATAGTTAAGTAGAATTATAGCTAGATCAATAAATAGATGGAAAGATAGATAGATGGATGGATAGATAGATGTATAAATAGAGAGATGGATAGATAGATAGATGGATAAACGAACAAATACAAGGACCGATAAATAGATGAAAATAAGGATAGATAACTAAATAGATAGGTTCATAAATGGGTGTGTGTATAAATAGAGAGATAGATAGTTAAATAAAAAAGGGATATTTAATTTGATAGGTAAATAGATGATTCAATAGATGAATAGACAGACATAAAAATATATTTATAAACAGATAGACAGATGAATAAAGAGGTCGACAGTTAA